>JAAAKO020016968.1:0-15986 GCA_010015015.2 Bolitophila cinerea
CCAAATATGCCCAAATATGCTCTAATAAAAAAATGCCAACATATGGTACTTGCAATTAAAAAAATAAATACATAAATTTAGTAAATATAAAATATAAATACAATCGTGTAATGTGCATTATCAAATTCAAAAATATATTACATACATTTTTTTTTTGTTTTCGCTAAAATATTCGCCGTTATTCGCTATTTTTTCATAAATTTTTATCTGATATTTGCGATTTTTTATGTTATTCGCCAATGCGAAATAATAAAATCGTAGTATTTGTGAAAATATTTTTGATATTATTAATATTTCTTATAATAATCGTGATATTTTAAAGTATTTTTCATAATATTATATATATAGACTTGAAATTACTGTATTAGTAAAAATATTCTAGATATTATCAATATTACTAATGTAATAATATATGTGATATTATAGGTATTATCCGGAATTATCCAATGTTTGTACACCATATTACGGAAGTGAATATGCCTTGTGCATGGTAGATTTTTATGATCCGGAACTGGTGGATTTGGGACCTGGCTGCGGTCGAGTGTTTTTCGAATATGCACTTTAAGTCAGTAGGTTCCTCTTGCTATAAATTTGTACATTGACTATCTATTATAGCTAGGCTGATGGTATAGAAGTCTTAATATACGATAGTCAAACGTTTTCTTCGTGTAATCAACAGCGTAACAATTAAAGTCTACGATTTTTATTCATTGCAAATCAACGAATTAGTAACTTTCTGCAATATATGTTTTAAATCGACTTATAGCTGCAAAAAAATGATAGTCTGACTTCATGCCGTTTGCTGTTACTGGCCCAGATAAGACAACCGCACCTGCAAAGTTTGATTAACGGTGACAGGCTAAATATCAACTTTAAAAATTTCCTATAATATCTTTGCTCTCACATTGTATGTGTGTTTTTTTAAAAGCCTATTTTATATTGACTTGAGAGAAATTTTGCATAGAAGCTTAGAAAAAGGTTTTAAAATTTAAACCATTGGAAACACAGTATTATTAGATGAATATTTTCTTGTTAAATTAATGCCCGAAGGCTTTCAAAGAAATGAAAAAAATATCATTAAAATCGAATTGGCAACGAAGGTTGTCTTAAAAGACATAATTTAAGTGATAAAAGTTTAGGATTTTATCTGTACTTCAAAAAGAGGTAGAAGTAAGTTGAATAAATGGCCACCGATCAAACGCGTTCGTTCGATTTATTTGGATCATTTTATTCGATTGCCTCTTGTGGCTGAAGTTATTCAAGTTTTTTTTTATTTAGAGATAATAATTAATTTATAAAAGATCATAAAATTGATGCAGTATTACATGCATTTAAAAGCTTTTTAGTTTTATAGTAAAAAGAGATTCAATTTTGAAGCCTATTTAGTTTAAAATATAAGGCACATTGTAAATCTTGTTGAGAATAGTATAAAAAAATTAAGCATATTGTAAATCTTGTTAATTATAGTATAATTTCTTTAAGACAATATTTCCACGACAGAGACATCCGGACCAAAATCCTGCAATAATTTCCATGATTTATTTTACTAATATTTTTTGGATTTTTTTGTTGGCAATTGTTATTTTGGTAATTAGCAAGCAAGCAATAAATAAAAAACCCGTGTTTTCAGTTAAAAATGGAGCGATATTTTATTCCGCTTTAGTTACCTGTTAAACAAAGGCCCTATAACCCCAAGTATCATAAATAATATACAATTATTTATTTAAACAACATTTTGGATAGTCCCGAAATAAAAGCTCGTACCGATAAACAGAGTTTTTTTTATTTATAATTGAAATAACCAAATCAATATGGGTCTGAATTTAAGAAATATTAAATCTATATCGCCATAGGTTAACTTTTGTGTGTATGCGATTATAAAAACAATCAATAACCACAAATTATAATAACACATATTTTAAGTTAAAAGTTTACAAAAATAATACTCAAAAACCCAGTTAAAATGCGTGTATATATACATGTTTATGTAAAGTCAATCTGCTCGCGAGCTTTCACGCGCTAAGACAACATTGCAGTATTATTACAAATTATCAAGTTGATGCAGGTCGTGACTTTCTTCTAAAAATACTCGAATATAGATATCGCACACAAACAGACACACATTTATATATATTTGCGTGGTGTGTTTACTTTATATATTATATATATATGCTGTATATGTAATACAGTGTTATACATAATATGCACTATTTTCGCATTGTATACATCTTCTGTGAGAATGGTTTCGTTAATATTGTTAGTTAAATGCTCAATTACATGGGCACACAAGTTTCAATTGCTCGTTTCAAGGGCAATAATCATGGCCTCTTATCGTGTTCTGTGTATATTTATATAGTATACGATGCACAGATGCTTTTGTGTGATGAGTTTCGTGGATATCGGTATATATACATACATATTATATAGATAATTCGAGTAAATATATGGAATTTTTTCGAGTATATATAATTAAAAATGATGTGTCTTTATTGCTTACATCTCCGGGCCCGCATTACCAAGAAATCAAACGAAAAGTTCAAAGAGAACTTGACCTTGTCAGAAAAAGCATATGCGAGCGCCCGCAGAGATACGCTTTACACATCAAAACCACCACCCTATTCGCCTGCTCTCCCCACCCCCACCATCCTGCAACCGCAAACGCGTACTGTTATATTTAAACCAAATCACAATTTCTAGAAGGTTACAAACAAAAGTTTTGCACAAACTTTATAGCAAAGAACATTTTCTTGGCACACACACACACACCCACACACACCCACACACACAGAATTGCTGTGATTAATAATTTCCTCGGTGCGGCTATAGGGAATCACAGAGATTCGCGAAACCCGTGTCGATTGAGCGCACAGGAGTTGCGCTGTTACGTAACTTGTAACTTCGTCTTTGTGATAATTACCTAAGTGCCTCCAGCATGTGTGTTTGTGTGTGTTTAAACGAGAATATATAGTTACATTTGTTTACACAAGTATACACAGTTTCAGTGATTAGATTCTGTAAATACATTTTCGAAATTGATTCAAATTATTATAATTAATTTTTAAATAAACACTTTTATAAATTTGCCGACATAATGTTTTTTATGTGCGCGATTAGATCGGCGTTTTTCCTATAATTATACGAACAAAACAATTAAAGCTCAATTTATATAAATTTGAAGAGCCACCCTCATATAAAAGCCCTCGCATAAACACACACACACACACACACTCACACATCCGCGCACTTCCATTAAAATCGATGTGTGCGCCGCACAATTAATTTTCAATTTGTATATTTTTCCCGTTCGTATCTTTTTGGTTTGCTGTTGTTGTTGTTGTTGTATTTATTTGTTGGGCGGGCAGGCGACAGAAAACACGTAAATGAAATTATGTCGCGGACGCGCGTGGCACGGCGCACAATTTAATATGTCGTTCGTGACATAATACCAAAACATGACTTGCCATTAATGCCGGAGATTTGAACATGATACACGCGCGCGCGGACTCTCCATACCACCCCATTTCCCGAGCAGCAGCAGCTTTCAAAAGCTTTTGTTTGGCGAACAACTTTTCTATAGGTAGATTATATATACTTTCTATGAGTATATTTTCTATATATACATACACAGTAGCATGGCAGCATGGATGTATATGTGCATTTGTTATTTACACCACAGTGGCTTCATTGCAAAATTTAAAGCTATATAAATGCTACTGCAATATAGCTAACAAACCATCCTGCCACGCATCCAGATCGTGTCCATTACAAAGACGCCAAAGAAACCTATGGCCCACCATCGCCCATCCCGACATGGACTCCACCGCCACATCGATGTCCTTGGCTACTGTATACACAGATTTATAATTATTCGCGCGAAACTTTTAATACTTTGTGTGTGAGCTGATGGAGTTTGTAAATAAATCACACACACACACACATAAATATACTATAAGAAAAACACTGAGTACACGGACGTACGAGTATATAGTAAAAAACCCTCATATATATACATATATAGAACCTTTTCTCATTTCTTATAGTTAGTACACAATTATAATTAAATTCGTCGTGCATATTTTCGCATCAACATCCACCAACAGAAAGAAGCTAAGCATCCATCTTCTTTGTGTGTGTTTGTGTATGTGTGCGACTACGTGAAAATGTGTTTGTGTTCACGCCAAAGCTATTTCAGTGAAATTTTCCTAATGAATTACAACAAAACAGTTACACTTTCAAGTGTAAGCGCACAGGTATTATTATATACCTACATATATACCTAAATACATTAACACATTCACAAACTATACAAGTATTAGTATATACTATACACTGAATCGCTGTTTTGGAGTTTGTGTGTGTGTGTAGATTGGCTTGTTGAATATTTTATGAACATCAAAGGAACTCTCGCCGTGCACGCGCCACGCACACACACACACAAGACAGCAGCGCATAGCTTCAAGCAAAAAGTCCTTGTAGAGAGGAGCTCAGTGCGAGCGAGATTTGTCGTCTTCGTCGTCTTTTTATGTGAGTGGTTTTGTTGTTGTTGTCTTATTTGATGGAATAAATAGCATCTTCTTTTAAATTAATTTCTGTTATTACATTTTTGTGATTGTATGCATATATGGGGTTTTATAAATGTGTTGGTGTATTTTGTTGATTTGCGAAAAAGTAATTCAAACAATTGCAGTTTTCCTTTGATACTGAAAATGATAATAAAAAACGCATTTAGAAAGAGTTTTGTTTTAACTATTTAATTATTGAGGTGTTTTCTATAATTGATCTTTTAATTCGTTTTAAATCTCAAAACCACCATGTTTAAAGTCTTAAAGCTTTTGGTGTTTCTAAAAATTCAAAAACTTTTGCATAAAAAGTAAAAGGGAAAAGGCTTGCAGATTGCCACTGCTTACAGGTTGCCACCACTTCTGGATTTTGACATTTTAGCAGTGTCATAACCTAAACTCCGACTGAAATCGATGTCAAAAGAGTAAATGTAACTCTTGTCTTATTTCAATTTTGTTGAAAAAAGAAGCAATAAAATATTAAAAAAAACTTTAAAATTTAAAAATAAAAATTTAGTTGTTGTCTAGTGCCCATAAAATTATCATTTTTATCGACAATTCAAGTTAAATGGTTTTGCTGTTTTGGTTTTCATTAAATGTACATAATTCTCAAAAAATACCAAATATACTACATGTTTCCTGGGAAAAATGATGAAAACGCAATCTTAGATAAAAATAGATTTTATTCTTCAACATAGTTCCCTTCGAGGAAGATACACTTCACCCAACGATCCTCCAACGTTTTGATAACTTTTTTTATAGTATTCGAAGTCGAAGCTCTCAAAATAGGCTACAGTTTTGAACTCGATCTCCTCATTTGAGTAGAATTTCTTTCCCTGGAGCCATCTTTTCGAGTTTGGAAACAGATGATAGTCGCTGGGGGCCAAGTCTAGAGAATACGGTGGGTGGGCAATTCGTTTAATTTTGCCAGTGCTTTGTGGTGCATTGTCGTGGTAAAACAGCACTTCTTTCTTTGACGTCTTTATGCCATTGTTCAAACGTTCCAATAACGCTACGTAATAGTCGCATGTGATGGTTATGCTTTTCTCAAGATAGTCGAGGAGAATTATACCATGTGTGTGCATCTCAAAATATGCCAGCAAATACCATTACCATGAATTAATAGATAATCATATTAAAATTACATTTTCGAAGGCTGTCTGGATTAATGCCGATTGTTATGTACTCTCCCAAGCGAATATTGATAATTGCTTGTCAGTGGGTTTTCGAGAAGTCATCACAAGAATCATTCAAATTGCTATTTTCCAGGTTTTGTCACTGTTTAAAGTCAGATAAGAACTGTATTGTCGATATATGTAGGATAGTTATAGTAGCTTCAAGTAAGTATATAAATCACTGAAATATGGGCTAACTAACGTTTTGGACAACTTTTACAAAATTCAGCTTTCAACAAAAAATATTTATTCATTTTTTTATCTAGCTTTTGATAGTTTTTGTAATAGAAAAAATCTGATGATTGATGATTATGTCCAATAATACCGACAATATATACGAAAAGTGACACAGTGCCTTTTTGCGTATTCCTGCAGATTCAAATTTTGAAACATTTTGCAAAAAGTCCGGCTTTTGTGACAATTTGTCTTTTTGCGATTTGCCACAAACGAAATAGTGCGTTGGGATCGAGTCTCGATTTTTAAGATGTCGACTTATAAAATGTCGGCTTCAAAATTTCGAACTCAAAAAGTTTATAGAACAATAAAAAATCAAATGACTACAAAATATCCGGGTTATCAATTATAATTATAAGAGATTCCAAATTTTGACACTCGATATTTTTTCCCGAGATTTTTCAGTCAAGAATTTATAAGTCAAGATTTTGATAGTCAAGATTTCGGCACGATCACACAAAATATTATACAGATTTAGCGAAAAGTCGTTTGACCAAAACTAATAGTCAAGTATGCTAGTCAAATTTTAATGGACAAGCTGATAAAGATTAGAGTAAAAATACAAATAGAAAATAATAAAACAAATCGAGTTTTGCGGAAAGAAAAACAGGGAATAATATTATAGTATTTGCTATTCTTTTACATGTTTTTTTGACACGAAGCCCGAGGAATAGCTTATAAAGTTGGGATTTTCTCTATAGATTAAAATTACTACCCTCAAACATAAAAATCATCATGAAAATGTCACTTTTTATCTTTAAACCCTTCTCCTCTTAAGGGGAATTTTCCGGAGGCTCTTCTAGAGTGTAATTAGGTCAAGCAAAGTTTTTAAAATAAAATCCAAAAAAAAAAAAAAAAAATTACATATAAAAGGCATGTTTTATGAACGCTGCTTTGCTATCACGAGCAGCAAAATTACATGTATAATCAGCAGGCTCAAATTTTTAGCATACTACAGCACTAGCTTTTTATCGCGATCAGTATCGCAAACATTCATAAAACAGGCCTAATATTATCATTTATAATAGCTGCCTTAAAGTATTCTCAAAAGACTTTATCTCAGGGCAATTTTGCATTATCGTCACCCAGTATTTTTTTTTTTTTTTAAATTAAAATTACGGTAAGGATTTTTTTTTTCATTAATTTAAAAAATGTTTGATGGAACATTTTTAGTTATTTTGCAATTGTTGTTCTCCAGAGATCTAATTCCGCAATAAATAGACTTAATCTCAAGTGAATTAATGTCAGAAATGTCCGTATGGCTAGCACTATTGGAAAATGCGCGATGGGATTTAGTGCGAACCTGAAATTCCGATTTTCGACAATTTTTAAAAGGCTAATGCAATTATTTTATTATCCAGAAAAGCTTATAGCACGCGCAAGCTCGTGCATGACCTTTGCGCTTAAAAGCAAAAAGCGGTCTAAATGCTGCTTCGCGGAAAATCATCTAGCGCAAACTATACACTGCACCGAAAAAATCCTGAGAGTTATACAAACTGTGACTTATTGTCCAGATTTTTCGTGATGTTAAGAATCTTGAGAAGCACTTACAGTCAACCTGTGACTTATTCTCAGGATTTTTTCATGACATTATGTCTCTTGACAATATTGCACACCGCCCCTATAAAATTGGAAGTTACAATATTTATTACGACTTTATGCATTCTAATAATTATTTTAAATGTACAATTTTTCAGTTACCATATTTTTTTAATATTTTTTTGGAAGGGTTGCAGGAAATTTGTTATGTTATTTCTAAAGTTTTAAAAAAATGTTACAAAGGCTGATGTGGTTATAAAAAACTCAATATTTTTGTATTATACACTGTGTCGATATTTTGATTATGACCGATTCTTTGCTTTATTCTATGCCTGTATAGTTGCCAAAACAAACAAATCCGAATACACATTATTTCGTGTCAATTCTCGTTGTGTGCCTTTAAAACATCAATTCTAAAGTTTTAGCGGCGCAGCGCACAATTGCGCGAATTACACCTCTCAAGAAACACTTGTCCAAAAATAAACTCGTATCACACAAAGTGAGCGTGCAAAGACGCTCCCAAAAGCGATGTGTATATATATATACATGTGTAAGTGTATTCACACTAAAATAGCCAATCAAAAAGTGAATCGCGGCACTGGCGTATTTATACGAAATCTACCGCGCCGCAATGGCATGGCGGCTATATGGCGTCCGTGGTGCCCCTCTCATGTGGCTGCGATGCGTTGTATGTTTATAAATGTGCATAAATTGTCTAAAATTAAACGTTAATTCTAAAATAAACATATATACATATACAATATAGTATATAGACTTAGATTGTATAGTAAACATGTTGTGCTGAACGAAAAATCGACATGCCCACCATATGTGCATTTGTGCGTGTACTGTATAAACACGCACGCATTTACTTTGCGCCTTTTAGTCTATATACGTAATACATACATACATACACGTTAACTATATATCTTTGGTTAGGACGGCCGGCGCGCAGGAAAATCGATTGGATTCTTTGAGTGTATGTGTGTGTGTTTGCCTTTGTCTGTGTTGTCATACTAAGGCATGCGAGTGTGCGTGAATTTGTGAGTGTATCTGTATATATATATATATATGAAATGCAAGTGTTCGCCGAGTCTAGATTGGAAATAAACTAAAATGGAATGGGTTGTGGTAGGTCAGTGCTCATATATACACACACAAACTGCTCAGGCTCATCAGGCGATGAGCTCATGTTTTTCGCGTTGATTGTTGCGGTGTACAAAAGGCAAAAACTCTGCTGCGCAATAGCCGTCGCAAAGCTTTTGTCTGTATATATATATTTTAGGGGTGTTCAAAATGGAACTTTTTTTTCGATTTTTCAACAGGCTGTTGAAATTTTATTGACACTTGTTATATCTCGGTGATACTGAAATCAATGAATCAATGGCTTTTGAGAAGTTATGTAGAAAGCAATGGTTCTTTGGGATCTTCTGATTTATCAACTATATCGATATTGTCAATTGGTCTTGCAATACTGCCATATTCTTAAACTGTACCTCTTCCCTCACCAGAACTCACCTTTTTATAGAATTTAAGTATTTTAAATAGACCAATATTATATTTGATATGTATTGATAAATTAATGATTCCCTATATAAGATAGCACCTAACAATGTTGTTCGACATTATTTTAGCGGATAAAAATATAAAGACTATTCGGTAACATGTTTTTTGGGGTTATAGGAATGGGGTTTCGAAGGGAGGAGAATAGACATCATACTTAGCAATTAATTTTAAAAATAAATAAACACACAGAACAAACACAAAAAACTGGTTAGCACCCCTTCGCCTCCCATTTCCTATAACCAAAAAAAAACATGTTACTGATTATTCTTTATATTGTTATCAGCTATAAAAATGTAGAACAACATTTTCTATCGGAACAACATTGAATGAGTTTGGTTGATATAACAAAATCCATAATTTTAAGCAGAAAAACAAAATTTGGAAATGGAAAAAGTTGCTGTACTTTCAGCACAATTTCTCCTCTAAATTATATTGTAAAAATATGATTGTTTGGAAGCTTTTATTAGGTTTTGTCCAATCCACTGGCGGGTGGAGACATGGGACATGTCCCCCAGGATTTTTTTGGTCAATTAGAAATATTACATAAACCATTTTTTTGTTTTATTTTTTCGTATATGGTTATTTGTATATCAATATATTCAAGTTCCGACGGTATCTATATATTGTATCTATAGAAACTTAATTAATAAATTATTTTTTTGCTCTTAAATGAAAACTAAATTCCAGGCAACATTCCAGCTGTATCAGGCTAAGGGAAATGAGAATAATTCGGCTAGAAGAAGAGTTGAAGTAAAGAATGCCCTATTGGCAAAATATTCAGGCTTTGCTGTTGTTCAGGTTGGTTGGAATAATAAGGAAGTTGAGCTTTTTAAAGGTTTTCTGGATTAGGGACCGTAAAAACCAGTTTTTTTTTTAAATGGGCAGTGTTTTTAGATTCTTTGGTCAAATACACACAAACGTACGCATATGTATTCAGAAACAAAAAAAAACCTTTTTTTAAAACGCAGAAATTTGTAAAACTGAATTATGAAAACCAAAATTTTAAAACCTCTATCGTGACAAAACCTTTTTCTAGATTCGCCTATGGTTTAATTTACAATAAAGTAGAATATTATGATATTGTTAAATAATGCATTTCGGAATAAACTAGAAAAAAAACTACGTAAAACGTAGAAAAAAACATTTTTTATGGCCGTCGAGCAAATTCTAAGGGAAAGTCTTTATTCCTTTTTTTAGTGGTTTATACAAAAAAAACAACTAGGCCATTGAAAAATTAGATTTTTTGAACACCCCTAATATATATATTATTTTTTTATATAGCAAGTAAGTGGTAGTTAATGTCTTAATGTTAACCTTTTCAATTTGTGTATTCTACCGCAAGGATAACACATTGTGACCTTTCCCGGTGTGCGGTTCTGTGTCGAGTTTCAAAATACTTTAATATTTATTATCAATGTATCAGTTGATATAAATACAATGTGTCTTTCCACAGTAGAAACTATCTGCTGTACCTTCCGAATATAGAAATCTCGCAGTATTTTGAGTGTAAATGCATTATGTAAGAGAATGCATATACAGATAGGTATATACATTTTCTTTTCAGTTTTCCATTCTGTGAATGTACGGTGTGCTTGCGATATTGCATAACCTTTGGCAACGCACGTGTTTTCCGCGTGTCACCTCCAGAAATACTTCAATATTATTATTAAAAGCAAATAATATTATCTTCGTTGTTCTCTATATATGTTCAGATAAACAATCAAAAAACTGTCCGCCACAGATGAAAATTGTATTATCTCAAAAATTATTCCATACCACTGTGCCAATAAATCTTTATTTAAATATTATTATATTATTTAAATATATTAAAAAACGGGGGATATTATGCAAACGCGCGCAAACGATTTTAAATAATATGCTACCAGCGTGCGCAAAACTTACACATTGTTCATGGAGCGGGTGTAGCACAGATGTGTTGAACACATTCTGAAAGGGGTTGACGGGGGGGAGGGCGGTGTGGTATGCACGTTTTGCTTAAATATATAAATAGAAAGTTTTAAAGTTTTGTGTTTGGTTTAAAGCTGCGCTGATGGAAAATTACGGTGCCTTTGAGCAGCGAGCGCACACCATTAGCACATAATATTCACCGGGATAGATTTACTTAAACTTTCGTGTGTATATATGACAATGTATATGTATGCGTGTTTCTTGTTTTGTGTCAGAGTGTGCGTGGCATGCACGAGAAAAGGGCGGTTTTGATATGCGTGGGTGGCAGCTGAATTATAAGCGACCGAGATTGTTGTTAGCGCACAAGCAACATGTTCGCATTCCAAGCGAGCACATGCGATACACATACGTGGGTACAGCTGGGTGGGGTAGGGTATCAATTGTGAATATATACTTTATTAATCAGAGCAATACTATATATTACTAAAATTTATTATTGAACAGAAACACAATTTAAACATTGCATGGATTTTCGATCGATCGGCCTTTTTTGCGATTATATAATATTAAATCCTTATCAGTTATAAAAATTATTATTTAATACCCGCCAATTATGTTGTGTCGCCTATTAATTGTTACCCCCCTTTAAAAAATTAAAAAATGTAAATATTTCAAATATACAGGATGTTCCAAAAGTCAACGTCATAAATTTTAGGGCAGATATGCCAGATGATGACTGACAAGACAATCGAAACATGCTTTTAGTAAAATATATATTCTCTATATATTTAACATTTAGGGTTTGTATATGACACTTTTTCATATGAATGGAAAATAATAAAACAAATAATTGTATGAAATAAATGATTTTTGCAAAAAATAATGGCATCATTGCATTGTACCCCCTCTCTCCCAGTATGGGTATGGGGATGGTAAACATTTGTGGGGAATCCCCAGATTTGTATTTTGAAGGAAATTTTCAAAAGTAATTGCTCCGTATAAAAAATATAATGATGCAGTTTATTTTTAAACAAATCATTTATTCCATCCAATTATTTTTTTATTATTTTACATTCTAATGAAAAACATCAAATATATCGAGAACTATCGATATTTTACTAAATGCTTCGATTTTCTGGTCAGTCATGATATTTACCGCTATTTTTTTTGTAAACCCTCCTCCCAATCGTAACATAACCGTAATAATATTACTGTAGACCCAGCCCATAATGCTGTGTGACCTATTACGTAACAAAATTGTTACCCCTTAAAAAATAAAAATCTGAAAATAGTAATTCAAATATCATATATATTTAAAAATAAATAAAATGTATAATTGAACTTGCAATTTTATAGCGATTTTATAAAAAAAGGTTCTTAATAGGAAGGTTCTTAATAGTTAGTTTCGGGCGAGGAACAATTCTCTTAAAAATAATTTGTACACCGAATTATATCGATACCTTTTCCCACAAAACATCGTAATAAAAAGTATATTTTAAATAAAATGGACAAACGTGTGACAACAAAACCGATAATATATGAAATATTGTAGAAACGATAAAATTTATTATCAATTGTACGGAAAAAACAAATGACTAGCTCATTTATTCTTTTATCAAAACATAGAGAAATAATATAAGATTAAAAAAAAAACAAATATATTTATAGTATTGTGGATATCTAATAATTATAACAACATTTTGTATATATTTTTAGTATTTTCCATATTTATTCGCCGGTAATAATAATAATAAATATTTTTAAATGGATTATATATACATTTTCAGTAGTAGTAGGATCCGTAAAAAAGAGAAAAATTTAATTATAGGTAAACTTAAATGAAAAAAATGCAAATACAAGTTACCTTGACAGCTGCTAATCATGAAAAATATGCATATTCGAGAATGAAAATACCAAATTCAAAAAATTACAAAAAAATATATAAGTAAACTCATTTTAAAAAAAATATTGTTATATTCGCTACAGTATTCGATATTTTTTTAAGATTCTATATATTTTTCTGATATTCCATTTTTTTTTAAATTTAAGTCATTTTATGAATACTTATACAAATACTTAAAGTTAACCGAAAATATTCGCAAATTTAAAATGTATTATTGAATATTAAAATGTATTTTCTCATTTATTTATTTATTCATAATATTTTTAGATATTTGTTATAGTTATATTCTTTATATTTAAAAATATTTATATTTTGATAATAACATATATAAAATCGTAGAAAATCGTTTAATATTATTAAAATGTCCTCAAATATATTCATGGTATTTTAAATTATATTTTACTTTAAAAGGAAATATATTTGGTGCAAGAAAAGTCTACAAAGAAACTGGCCAAACTCTACTTTGAAATATGCACTGTCATTAATACTTTAAACCAGCGATCTAGTTGTGGAGATTTTCCATCTGAGCACAAGCACAATGCTTATTGTGACGAATCAAGGTTGAATTGATTTAGTTTAGTTTAGTTCTTTAGATGGAAGACGATGTAACGTAGTTGGAGAAAATTTAATGTGCTGGGATATATTTGGGTATGCTAAATGCTTAGAATTCGGTGTATATTTAAAGCAGTCTTTTTAAAACAAAATACAAACATGGCTTTGGGTTTAAAAGAATGACAGGTCTGCAACTCATGCTTTCATGGCAAAGCTCCACCAAAAAAACTTGGTTGAGAGTAGATTAGATTGGATTCTGGCACAACGTGGATCAAATGAACTGAATTTTAAATCAACCTTGTGTTCAATAGAGAGAGAAAATGTAGTAAAAATAAATAAAAAGGAATGTAGCTGTCAAACATGTTTGTTAAATAAATGATTTCCTAAAAAATAAAAGTAAAAAAGGATTCTTGTATATTTGTTTGGCATTTTAAATTTATTTATTCGCTAATTATAGATCATCTATTTATATTATTAGCCTTAATATAAAAAATGTAATATTTGGCATTATCCTTTCATACAGAAATTCGCAGATTAAATACATATTCATATTTTGAGTGTATATTCTGTATAACAGTTCAAAAAGATATATATATATATACTTGATAAATGTAAGAATGCACTTTCAGTGCAGCAGAGATCGCAGTTGCATTTTTTCTTCTCGAAATGAAGGCATCATTATTCTTTATAATTTCGCCAAACAAACGAAAATGTAACTGCAAGCTACAAAAGCTAATAATAATGTACTTGCTGTCCAGCTGCCTTTGGCAATTGTGTATATGTATATATAAATAATATACGACGAATACGACGAAATCGCATTACAAATGGTAATAAACCAATTAATGTGAATAACGGTACTACACTCCGCTAGTATGCAATATGCAATGTATTATTATTATTGATGTTGTTTTGTATTTTATCTGTCGCTGCATGACGTATGCTGTGTATATGGCTATGTGTGTGTATATGTGTGTACAATGTGCATATATAAATATCATTCCGCGCGAGCGCAGAAGATCACTCGAGTACAAAGTTATTTGCAAAATACCTTGTTTGTAAGACGTATGCTCGCGAGCGTGCGCACAACTGTAATTGAATATTATAATATTATGTAAAACATAAAGTTTTCGTGTGTACACACAGGCACACACACACACATATGCATCCAATTTATATATACAGACACAGAGTATAAACCGCGAAACGTATTTATGTTTCTTATGCTCTGCGGGCCTAACTCAACATTGTATATGCGCACGTTATAAGAATAATATAGCTAGCGGTGTACTGCATACGTCCACTCCACACATTATGTTATTTTTTTTCTGTTGTTCTTTTATTTTCCGCTCGCAGAAAACAATAAGCTGAACAGACAGGTTTTGCGGGCAAACCATAGGATATACAAAAGACACACACACACATAGACAACGCACAGCAAGCACACAGTACACGAAAGTACCTTTGCGGATAAGTTCATATGAAAGTATGTAGTATACTCAGTATATAAGACACGTTTTAAGCTTGTATACGTCGCTCACTGGGATTTCGTACATCAATCTTCATAAAGTAATGATTATTTGTGTTTCTGTACGGTGGTATTGTCAGATTTTGCACGCGAACGAGATGCTTTTGAGTTATTGGGGGCATTTTGTGGGGTCGCCTAAGTGATCACTGCTTATACCCAGTCATGATTATACGCTGCAGAGAAAGAGGGTGCGCGCACGCGGGCTCGTATCTTTGGTGCGGTTGTTATTCGTTTATTTTTCCAGTGGTAAAATTACGTTTATTTTTTAGTGGTTTATTTGTTTTATGAGCAAGGGACGCCCGACTTACCCTGCATTTTCAGCCGCAATTGACATGTGGTGCTCATCTGTGAGCTGCAGTGTTGACAAGCCCTGAAAAGGCGCAGAAGGAGCAGAAGATTGCTCCGTGGTCGCTGCTACACCAGCCACCTGAAAAATGAGAGAAAAAGAATTAATAAAAATGTACCGTTTAAAAAAGTTGTAGGCAAGTTTTTGGTGGACGGAAACAAATGGTGATGTATTGTGGTATTATTCGATAAAATAGTTTCAATTAATTAAAAGCACCCCTCAGAAAATTACATAATCATTACCATAGATTTTATATTGTCAGTAAAAAACAGGACCATCGATTTTATACTGTAAGTCAAAAACATGCCCTTGGATTAAAAAAACCGGCCCATCGTTTTTTTTTTTAATAGAAAAAAATACACAACGTTTAAAAAAAAAGTAAAAAACAGGCCAATTGATTTTTTAAAAATAGTAAAAAATAGGCACATTGATTTTTAAAAATAGTAAAAAACAGACCCATTTACATTTACTTTAGTAAAAACGGGCACATCGATATTGTACAATTTAAAAAAAAAATCAATGTGTTTGTTTTTTACTATTTTTTAAAAACCAATGGGCTTTTTATATATATATATATTTTTTTAACTTAATAAGCTTGTTTTTTTACTATTTTTAAACAAATAATGGCGTTGTTTTTTTTACAATAGTAAAAATTAGGTGAATTTAAAATTTTTAA
>JAAAKO020016979.1:0-15981 GCA_010015015.2 Bolitophila cinerea
TAGTAGTTTATTAAAGGTATTATTGAAGTTAGTAGAAAAGTTGGTAGAAAATGTATAATGTTCTAAAATAAAAAGTAAAATTCTTTGTACACACGGACGTACTATTTTATTAACTATAAATTCTATACTTAGAGGTGTCATATTTTAAGTGAAAATGAGTTTTAGCTTATTTTTGAAAGTAAAATCTTAATTCATCTTTTATTTAGATATATATCTGGTATTTTTAATAAACTGATAAAAAATATATAACACTTTATTTTATTTTTAATATATTAAAAAGTATCGTAGTGGCGGTCAGGCATAACATACTTGAGAAGAACAATGTCAATAAGTATTTAGCACTTATTTGCACTTTTTTCAATTTAAATATCTGGAAACCAAAAATAAAAGCGGTTATTAGTTTTAGCCACATAAAAATTTAAAATTCTACTAAAAAATCTATAAAGTTGATGTTTTTCAATAAATAAAAATACACAGGTAACGTAAGTTCAAAAAATAATCATCGATTTTTGTATTAATTGTGTTAAGAAATGGTTTTATCTTGTTAAAAAAAGACGGATACTGTATTTTGAATAACATATACCACAAAATTTACCCTAAAACAATTACCAAAAAAATAATATAATAAATTTTATTATATATACCAATTGACAATTTTTTCAACATATAAATTAAAACGATGTTTGTCGGTCATTGCTTTCCTTACATAATTTATTATTCTGATTTATCTTATTTTCACTCATCATATTTCTAAAAAAATAAATATGTTTCTAAAAAAAATGATATTATTATTGTAATTATAAACAAATATTGAAAATTATATAATATTTGTAAAAATTGCTTAAATTGCAATTTACATTGAAATTAAATATAACCCAAATGTGCATATATAAATAATTACATTGCACAATGAAAGTGTATAACACCTAATATGCATTTAATATATTTGCTTTCCACGGTGCCGGCTATTTGGTACACGTACACACCTCTTTTTCGTTATCAATTTATAAATAGTTTAATTCAATTCAATGCACAATAAATTAATCGTTTTCCCATTTCCAAGATACGCGCAATTAATATTCGTAAATAGGCTAGATACGCGCATAAATGCTGCAAACCACATCATTTATTAAATATCGCATTATTATTCGTCCCAACTTGCACAATAATTTAGTAATTGTTTATAATAATACATAATTCAATTTAGTTTGTATATAATTTAGAATACTCATTATTTAATGCAATTTCGTTTAAATGGCAAATGCTATTTTGCGCCAATGAAACAATCAACCAAACAATCAGCAAATATAATTAATCGTTTGTGTATACTTTAGAAAACCGGACTAATATCGCTCCTAACCGGTATGGCAATTTCACTAGTATTTGGACTGGTCTTTGGTCTTATTCTGGGTTCCACTGAGATGCCGTGGGGTTTTAATGACTGGCCCACCGAGGAAATGAAGGGGCGGTACGTCTTTACAAGAATAAACAAATTTTAATGATTTTACAAAAATATTCAAAAGAAACAAGCTCAAAATCACGCAAAAGCTTTAGAAAATTTTAGTTTACCTATGCTTTACGTACATTAAATTAAAAGCATATCCAATTATGGCATCTGACTCAAGTGACTTTTCGTAGTGAATATATAAAATTGAATATAAATGAACACAAAACACACACATACACACTGGGGCGCTCGACATGTACACAAAGTATATTTGCTTATGCGAAATTTTATATTTATTAAAAAAACAAACAACGTGCTTGGATTGCAAATAATATTCGTTGAGTTGTCATATAAAAAAACATAACGAAAGCTTTTTCAATGAAACTTTCGCCATCGTGAAATGCGTTATTAAACATTTTACTGTAACACATATATATTTATATATATATATATGTGTGTATATACAGTATAAAGTAGATTTTATAACAGAAAAATAATAAACTATGTGCAATTTTAAATTATATACAAATACAAAAAGTACAGTTAACTTTTCTACAGTTTCTTGATGTCATAATTGCAAAATGCGAGAGCATACGTACATTGTACGTATACAAACACATACTCGTTAAGAACTACCCTCACCACACAAAAGCTCAACAACCCTCGCACTTAATAACTTGCAAACAGAAATGAATTAAATTAATATAATAAAAATTGCGTGTTTTTTATAGTGAAACCGTTGTGATACGTTTTAATGGGACAAAACTTGCACGACTCTATTTTTTTAATTTCATAGAAATGTTTGAACACTTTTTGTGTGTTATTAAATTTAATATAAATAATATTAAAATTGATGGGCACGTTGCTTGTCTAATTGTATTTGTGTTATATATACTCATTATCAAATTTAAAAGTTTCATTCTCATATTTAAAAGTTTATGACATTCCACCGTACAATTACGACTCTATGATTTATGTTATCTTTAATATATACTCGAAATGTAGTAAATTCTAAATTGATCACAGTGGAAATGCACGCTCACTGTGGATGGGCGTTTTTTGGGCATTAACTTCGGGCACTGGAGTGGCAGTGGCCCTGCTACAGGGTGCCGTTGGACCGCTGATTGGTGTAGCCATTTCGGCATCACTGCTGCCGCCCGTTGTGAATTGTGTAAGTTACATTTTAAATTAAATCAAATACAATTTTTGTTATAATGTATTTTAGTGGCGAGTGTCATTTTTCATAAAGTAAGAAAGCAGTTTTCGTATTTATCAAAAAAAACAGCCATCAAAACAAAAACCAAAAATAAATTTAGATGTGGAAAGTTGTTGATTTGCAAGTTTAAAAAATAATAAAATATGTTGCATTGCTTTCCCTTTTATTCTTATTTTTTAAATAGAACTTACATATTTTAAAACATGGTTTCGGTTCTCAGATTAATAATTTAAAGAATAAATTCCATGAAAAATTAAAATCGTTTAAAGATTAATTTTACATTTGTTTGTATTAATAATTATTATTATATCGCCTATAGCATGCTAGAAAAATCGCATAGAACTGAGCCTAATAAATGATTTAAATTTAACATAGCCTCTTCCTGAACTTTCGTATTTATTAAATATAAACCTGATTACTAGGTCAAGGAAGTTAGTATTAGAAATACATGTAAATATGACCTTGAATACGATAGATTGTATTAATCAATCCCGATGACCAATTATATTTGATAATGTGATAAAATAACATAAGATATCGTTGGACCTGAGCCACAGAATGTTTAAAACATTTTCTAACCTTTCAAGCTAATTTAAACAAATTATTACGATCTATATACTTTTCTAAATGAGTTTCGGCGGAAAGTATTTTCAAAAACAGAAATTTATAGAGAAAATCTTTCATTTCAAGCCTGCGCTTTTTCCTTTTTCCTTTTATGCTAGTATATTACTTTTTTTGATATTATTCAAAAATAATAACAAGTGGGGAAAAGCTTGAAGGTTTTTACCCCCTTAGCTATTTTTATCATAACTTGCCAAAAAATGAACGTAATGTATATATAGAACATACATTGGAAAAAGGAGGTAAAACATCAATCCTTATATATAATACTTTTGAATTCCTAATAAATATAGATATAGAAGTGTCAACTACTTTTGTGACGTCGATGTCTGTCGGAGTTTAGGTTATGACATGACACTGATAGAATGTCGAAAACCAAGCAGAAAAATGACTTTAAAATAATTATAATATATTATTATATTTATTCTTTTTGACAAAATGTTTTTTGGTACAATTTTTTATATTGTAATAACAATTTTAATATACATTGTAAGATTTTTTGAGACGAAAAATTATTTATTTTAACAAAAAAATATTCGCAAATAAGCAAATAAACGATTAAATCTATTTACATAGATTCCAATCACCGTATAAATAACACAGATTAGACAACAGAAACTAAAAAGCGTGATGATCTTTCAAAAATCAATCAGTGTTTAATACCAATGGAAATCGCTTTGTTGACTTAGTGCTTCTGTTCAATCTCCAAGCCAACGGTTTTGATATAGAATAAATTTGAGACTTAAATATTCGATTGATATGTTTATTGCACAGGGTCTCTACTGGTCACTATCCTGCAATTGGCTCCTGTACGAAGGCACCAAAATTCCGCACTTGAAGGGCGAACCGTACACGGGGAACTCATCTTACGTTCCGCTTTACACGGACCACATGCCAACCGAGTTCTTTATCAATGGCATCGTTTCGTGCATGCTAACGGTCGTGAACGTGATCTGCATCTTCATCACCGCCATAATTGTACTGAAAATCAAGGAAGTCGCCGCACCGTACACGTCCAGCCCGGATTTGCGCAGGTAAACATATATATATATATATATATACATACTATATAAATATACATAATAGAATAAATGTGGTGTGGTGCATAGATCATTTATAAACTCTGTGTATGTGTGTGTGTGTGTTGGGTAGGAAGCACGTTTCGAGAGTTGCATCTATAGACTGCATTATACATACATACATACCTTAAATAAGTTAGAGGGTTTATGCGCGAGCATAACAGACATATTATAATAGATAGGCGACGCCATTTATAGAACATATAGTGGCACGCGATGCGGCACGGTGCGCCCTTAGAGCATCATAAGAGTGAAAATATGGAAAGTACGTGAACGTGAATATTCGAAATTTCATATTTTATGTGAATGATGTGCCGAACTATGTACTATATTTTGAGAATACTATTATACATGTTACTATATATGCATGTAAACGATTCTGAGCGCGCGCGTATAGTCCCTTGACAGCTGGGCGATGCGCAGAGCTTAAAAAGCTTCTCGTTGCTGTGGTCTGTTATGGCGTGTCGGTATATTAAAGCGATCTCTAGGACGTGCTAGATGGTGAGAACCGTTAGCAATTTCTCATACATATATCAGAGACTTTGTCATGTGCTCGATATGAATTTGTTTAAAATCTGCATGGAATCTCAAATCTATACTAATTTGTGTAAACATTATCATCAATATAAACTAAATTATTTGCTACATAAAATCATTAAAATTTATTTAACATATTAACCACTTTTTTAAAAACATTTTACGCAAATCGATTTGAATACTAGCAAAAAAAACAAAAATATAATCTATAAAATCAACTAAATGAAAATATTATTTGGGAGTGCTGCACCAGTGCATTTATTGCAATTGAATATATATATATATATAAAAATTGAAACGATATATATATATATATATAAACTATAAATGCGCTTGACCGAGGTCATCACAGATCGAAATATATGTACATATACTCTCGTATTATACAAAAATAAAACGCACATTTTCATTAAATTTAAATTTGACGTACGGGTATTTCATATATAGGAATATTTTCAGTGAAATATCATATTTACGCATATGGAATATTCAAAAGCTTTGCATTGATATTTTTTATTATAATATTTTGTTTTTGTGAATTTTAGTTTTAGGTTTAATATCTAGAAATTGCTTTTGATTTTAATTAAATTGAGTAGACAGTTTGGAAGTTTAGATTGTGTGGGATGGAAATGATTAAAAAACAGATCCATTAGAATTTTTACTTTTAACTTCTGCTCACTAAATACGACTGAATAACCACTGAAATATGTATTAGAATAAAACACGTTTGGCATGGCTATATTTATATACTATTCAAATGCTTAAGTGTTTCTGAGGATGAGGACCATTACGACAAATGTCCAAATAATGTGTAAATAAGATTAAAAGTTTATACTAAATAAAGTTACTTATTATTTTTTTTCTTTGACCAGATTCATTGTATAGTGTTTAATAAATCTGTGAATTAATTGAGATATTTATGTCCATGAAATGATTTATATACGAAGTACCCAGCTGACAATATGTTTTAAACAATCACAAAGTCTATATGTAGCATTTGTGAGGGTTAAGTGGATTCATTTTACAAGCAATCAATGTAACAATTCGTTCCATACTTTAATACCAACATCCAAAATTGTGCCTGAACATCTCGTGGATGATAAATAACGCACTTAAAAGCTGTGTCCTAAGGTGTAAATAATCAATTAAAATCTTGGAGATATAGCAGCAATTCTCGCGGCCGTCAAGTGTATAGCTTACCAAACTGAACCTGGTCAAGTTTTCATTGCCTCTAATTGCGTGTCAGCGCTTCTAGCTTTCGAAGGAATGTCATTTCGGGAAAAAACAAATATAGGACCCGTATAAGATGGGCTTTCTTGTAATTCAAGGAAAATAACCCTCCCTATTGGCTAAAATACAAATTATGTTTATCTGTTTTTCCGAGATTACTAATACTTAAACTTAGATTAGTGATTTCGCATTACCCTATATCTGTTCGTGTATAAATTGTAATTCCTCCTCAACCAATCAAAAAAACGCTTTTTGGTGTCAGTATAACAAATAAAACAAAACTACAGAAATGACCGTTTTACTTGTTTATATATTTTGCATTATTTTTTAAAATATTTATAATAAATTAAATTTTAGAAAAGACTCCTTACTTAATACATTACCTCTTTCAGATTTTGGGAAACTGATATCAAAACTGTTAGAGCCTCCAACCGATCCACCATTCGAAAAAAGGAGTTTCCAACTAACAATATGCCTGAGTAAGTAATATAATAAGAATAAAATAATATATTGTATAGAATGTCGCTTTTTTATTTTCAAACATCATGATAAATCCAAATGCTCATATTTTATGTACACATACATGTATATTATGTACACAGGATACAGGAATAGCCAAAATATCAAATAAATTATTGTATCCTTGTATATATGTGCTTACATAGTTTGTAAAGGCGGCATGAAATAGACCCCAAAACATTTTCAGTATACAACAACAAGAGGGCAAAAGAAAATCTTCGCCCGTTTTCACCTTTATCATATGTACAAAGTATACGTTTACAATTTACATTAAACATTTCTATATAACCCTATCAATGTTTCAACATATGCCATATCTGATACACAGACGGGTGTCATCTCAGAAATATCCTAAGTAAATATATATTCTCTTTATAATGGGCCTCCTTCAACCATAAAGTATCCATATACTCCGTACTCGTACTCATACATAAATACATACATATTATATATTATACACTATTCAGTATAAGGGTGAACTTTGTATACAAATAAAACAAAAATATTCAATATAGAAGCGATGTCTTTGAATTTTAAACAAACAAAAAGCTTTGATTTAAACTAGACTCGATGAATAAATATGTAATATTAGAAGAAACAAACAAATTGAATCTTGATTCATATTTAGGTTGTATTTAATGATTATTCATTGCTACCTCAAAATTCTAAATATTAGTTTCAATTCGAGATTAAATGTCATTTTTACATTTTTGAAGACAGAGAAGACGTTTGCTGGAAGAAAATCGGGTAAAAATGACATTTAATTTAATGACATTGCAAAAATTAAATTTACCATTTTTTTCGTGAATCTATAATATTTAATAAACAAAAAGTAAACAAGATTGGGAAATTTTTCGTGATTTATTAGATTTTTAAAGTTCATTTGAAATATAATTTTTTTGATTGCTTAATTGATAATTTATTAAATATTTGTATTTAAAAAGCTTTCCGTAACTTTCTCCCTAGGGCTGTTTCACAAAACCAAACAATAGACCAAATAATCACTCCACAATCTTGGATCCAACTTTAAAAATCAATAATGGGACATATGCTAAATGTCCCATTTTTAGTATAAATGTTTAATATATTGGAAACAAATGAATTTGATTTTAATTGTAAATAAAAGATAATAAATAATTATATCTCTCCAAAAAATAAATGTTTCCATTTCTTCTGTGAAATACTTTATTTAAAGATATATATACGAGAAAATCGCAAATCGCTATTTAAAACATTAAAATTAAAAAAAAACACAAAATTATAGATTTTTGAGACAATTTTTCTGTTTGTTTTTATTTCTTACTTTTTCTGACGTTGCTTACATGCAATCTTATACATCTTATGTTGCCCCACCCGTAGTTTGTTTATTTTCTTATCGAAGAAAATTGAGGAATTTTCTATTAATTTTCTTTTATTTAGATAAACAATCATATAAAGTGATGAGATGATGTTTCTTTCTTTTAAAACTATTATGAAATTTGCTTTATTATTTAATTATATAATTTGCAGATTATTTATTTATTTACGAACTGTGCTCCCAGGGTCCTCAAAATAATAAATATATGATATTGATTGATCTATTATAGGTTTATTTTATTTACCTATATAAAACGCATTTACTTTATATATATTGTATATGAGATTAAAGTATATATCTACTGAACACATATATGTATACAATTCCCACATAGGTACGCAAACCTGAACGATCCACGAAGTCGAAATCTCGAGACAGCACTGGAGCAGGCTCTTAAGGAAGCAGCCAACGATGAAACTTTCCGTAAAGTACAGCGCATGAGTTATTCAGGGAATGCTGCAGACGAGGTGAGAAAATGTTAAATTAAATTTATTAGCGATAGGGCACATACACCTCGTCTTTCCCTACAACCCCTTCCGGCCTTGCGTAGCTCCTCTCCACTGTATAAAGTTTGTACCGGTAACGTCGGTTTTTTTATATTTCTTTTACCCGGTATTTGTAATGCGTTTATAGTGTATGCATGTATATAGCCGAGTCGTGTAAAGTGTAAAGTACCAAGTACCACCCATCATCATCACCAGCATCACAGCACTGCGTCCAGAGGAATAGGGCTGCAAACTCTATATACTATATATGCAGCCGCCGCCGGCCGGAGGTATATAGAGTTTTGAAAATGCATTTTGCAGAGTACGAATAACGCGCCCGGATATATTCCATTATAAATTATAAATAATGATTATTGCCGCTAGCCAAACACATACACATAAAGTGAGCGCGTATCCGCAGTATATATTTGTATTATATATATAAATATATATGTAACACACCTCACCTCTAGATAAATGTATATAAATATAAAGTGCTGCTGCCGTAATATGCTGATGCGATATTCGATTTATATGCAACACGGTTGCGGTAATACCGGAGGGAGGATCACACACACAGACGTACACAAAAGGTGCGTACAGTAATATTTCAATTACTTACGGTCGGTGAGGGCGTTCCTGGTGAAAGCTTCTAATAGATACTCAAAAACATATATCTTTGTATATAAAGCTCTGAAGCCAAAACGTACCCTCAAAAAACTTACCGTTCTTCTTTTAACTTCTATATTCCAAAGGTTAAGTCTTAAACTTACCCTTATCACTTTCAATTTGCCCACCACGCACACATGGAATTCCCACTACCCCACACAAACTGCACAGCCCTCAGCGCAAGCTAGCCAGCGTGTCTCAAATGTATTTCGAGGGTGCGCGCCACTGAAACACACAAAAATATATCCTGCTCACCGAGAATATGCTCTCGATATCAAAGTATATCTATCAAGATACAATACCTTGATATAATATATTTATTATTTATTGTGAAAAGTTTTCAAAGGGGAGGGGAGGAGCTCGGGAGGAGCATAATCGAATTTCTTTTCTATCGCACTGTGTGGCATTGTTCTTTTGTGTTCGACATTTTACTTTTGTTTGCAGATTACCAAACGCCTGGGGCTAGGTACGGGTGGAGGACGCGCAGGCGGCACGGAAACATCTCCGGCAGATAGTCCTGCTAGACGGCAAAGCTGGATACGTACCGATAGAGCGATGCCCGATTTAGCGGTGCTGGATCAACTAGTCACATCGCTTCTGGAACGACACACTAAAGCAGGCGGTGTCTTGGCTCGTCGGCCGAGTTTGCCGCGCTCGCGTAGTAACTCCACAAAACGTGGGTCATCCGGAAATGGTGGTGGTGGCAGCCAGGCAATGCCAACTATTATGGAAACGAATAACTGTGGTGCTAAAGCTGTGACAGATCGGCCGAAACCGGTTCCGGGTGTGCGTCAAATCATCAACACAATTACGAATGCTCCACATCGCTTTAGTCAGGCACCGGACGAGGAGAACAGTACTCTTACCCAAAATATGCTAGATTAAAATCATAAGTACACATTTTCTCGGAATTCATAAAAAAGCTCTTACAAGAAATCATGATTTCTCATTACTTCAACTATAATCGCTAATAACAAAAAAGTATGCAAGAAATAAAATAAAAAAGAAAAAATGCAACTAAATAAACCGTTACACACAGAGAATAAACGCGAGTCTTTCAGTCTAAAAGAAACTTTGTGGCGAATCGATTTTCGATTTCCTGGCAGAAAGAAATGATTTCCCCCGTTTTTCCAGCGTGTATAACGAACACAATCGCATTGACTTGGTGTGTATAATAATATATAGTAGTAGTATGCTTAAAGTAGGTATTTGGCAAAGGAATTTAAATTACGCAAAGAGCTTTTTTGCTGGTGCTGTGTATAGTTTGGCTGATTTTAATGAAGTTATTTGTAATATACTCTCGTCGATATCACTTACATTAAAAAATGTTATGCATTTTGAAAGTGGTTTTTGTACATGTCGGCCAATTAGTTTGTAAGTATAAAGGATTATTATTAAATTACTGAATGCAAACAAGAGCTTTTTTGAGAAACAATTTGAAAAATGTATGATTTTATTTCTAGAACAAAAAATATAGTATAATATATTGATTTATTTAGTTCTCGAGAATAAAAAAATATAGGTTTTAAAAGTTCGAGTTTTTAAAATTGAGGGGTTTGGGGCAATAACGTGATAAAGCACAACGCATAAGTTTTCTATTAATTCTAATAATACATAAATGTTGTCCAATATTATCTTATTTTGCCATTACGAGTAACTACAAATTACAAAATTACAAAATTTTCTAAGACATACTTTAAAAAAAAGTAATACATTTTAATTGTGTTTTATTTATTATTGCACCAAGCCCCTCAATTATTGATGGTTTATTTTTTAAATAAAGGTAAGTTTTTTTTAAATACATATAATGCATACCAAGAGTAACTCATTAAAAAACTTTTCGAAAAAAGGACTTAAAATCCCAACGCCTGTGAATTGCTGCAAATACATGGAGTAGTTCTTTGCCAAAGTTTACAGCTAGCAAAAATACATGTAAATATATAATATTAAAAATATAATTTAAATCTGTAATTCTCGAGAATTTCAAAAATAATAATAAATAATAAATAGTTTGAGAATGTCATATGATATTTAATATTTAATATTTATTAATTCAAAAATCCTAAAAAATAACATTTCAACAAGGATCTGATAAGATTCCTAAAAAACAACCGTTCTTTTCCAAAAATACGACATTTTTTACTAAAAAAACTGATTTTCTACTAAAAGACGACAGACTTAAAAAAAGACTTATAAAAAAACAACAGATTTATATATAGGTTTATATAAAACTATTTTTATATATATAATACGTAAATCCTGATCCTGAAAATCCTTTATTATTTATTTACCTATATTAAAAACATAATAAACTAATGTTATTATTAATAATTTTCTGTACAGATTTTTAGAAATTAGTTCTTTAAATTGTTAAATTTCAAACCGAGATCGAACTTTTCAATTGATTGACTTTAATTTCAATTTTTAAAACTGAATCAACTATACACATAAGAGTGGCTGTATTTTGGCCAAGTAGGTTTCAGTTGCGGCAGCATTTTTCGAAATCTCCGATCAATTTTTATCTGACTTAAGATAATTTTTAACCCATTTCAAAAGTTGTGACAAAAAAAATTAAAAGTTATAATTATTGCCAACTAAATATTCATCTAGAAAAAATCTCAATTTCAATAGATCTGGAAAATTTTCCGAATTTTACCAATCATAACAAAAAAAACATATTAGAATGGTAACCCATTTATTTTCATCATGACAAAAAATACGACTTTTTGATGAGAAACCATTGATTTTCATAAATTAAACATATTAAATTCTACCAAGAACCGGTATGTGATTACAAAATTGTTATTTGAAATTATATTTCTCGATTAAATAACTTGAACAAAAAATATCGATAATACAATTTGGAATATCTTAATTTTCGTGCCCTCAGATTAGAATTATACTCCCGATTTAATCTATGTATCTATGGTTTAGAGCATAAGCCTAAATAATAATGTTTCTTTAAATTACGTGATTTTGTGAAGATTTTAAAATTAATGCTGATGACTGTTTAAAAACCAAAAGTTCAATTCTATCAATACTTCATATTAATTTCTAGAAAGTACCGTTTCTTCGTTTTACTATAAAAATGATAATTTCTTTCCAAGGAAGTAAAAAAATAACGTTTATCCATCGCTGCGTCCAACAAAAGTTACGAGAGATTTAACTGATTATCCTTCTTTTTTTTTGTAATATCACATTAACCCTCCCTCATTCATTCCAACAGCGTCTTCATCGCGCTCATAACTCATCCACATAGCCTGGAAAACAGTGTGTTGCTCTTCGAACCGCGTGCTCGTGTAATCTGCGCCCTTCACGATATAATACCTGCTAATCCATAAATTGCGATTGCCACCCGCTGGCGCAAACAGTTCATCCGGGAACTTATGGAACAGGCGAGAAAGCGTGCGCTCATTTAATCCTAAACAGATCGTGAAATAATTCCCCGCTCTTAAACGCCTCGCTGCGTATTTAACAACGTCCATTTTATATACATTATAGATTATACTTATAGCTATATTAATATTATTATATATAAAAGCTATATTTTTCACGCGCAAATTCGAAGCTGCTGCGCTAGAAATTACATGATAATTTAATGGGACCAGCTTAGGGAATAATGTCGTCCGGCGAGCAGCTATGAACCCCCTAACACCTCTTCTACAGTTGCTTTCTATCGTACCGGGTACAAATGCTTATTAGCACACAAACACATACACACATAGACACCTGCATAAAGCACCTTTGTGAAACGTTCACGGTGCCATTATGAGCATATAATATACTATATAGTATCTATGTAGTGGTATATACGTATTCATTACATAAAATGTAGATTTTGTAGACATATTAAATTTGCTTATATAGTCGTACATAGAGTAGACCAAATGATATTTTAACCTTTTCATTGAACATGAGTTCTGAACGCAATGGACGCTCGAGCCTGCGCGTCCGCGTGCAAAGGACGATCATTTAATTGGCCCCATGCGGGCGGACGGACAGACACACGGCAGCAAGCAAATTGTTTTCATTTGATTAGACGTGTACGTCGCGTCGTTGTCGTTGTGTTAATCGGATGTTGTTGTGAAAAGCTCGGCAAAAGCTCCGGGGAATGACGTCTGCAACGACTACGACGACGACTGTATGCGGTTTTAATGTTTATTTTCTTTCAATGCGATTTATTTAGGAGAAACACATCGCGTGTCCCGTTCAATCGTAATTAAAATAATTAAAATTGAGCTTTGCTTTTTTGTCGAAAGATGTGCGTTGATTGGTCGAGTGAATTATTGTTTGAACTGTAAATCTATTGAGGATTGGTTTTTCGTGTGTTTTTTAAAATGGAAAATAATATTTACTTACCATGGGATTAATTTGTGTAACAGTGTCAGCATTTAAAAATAATGGCTGTGACCTATAAAATTATCATAAGACACTCAAGCAAATGAAATCCTTTATAATTATCTAAAATTGCTGCATTCATTTTTGAAATTAAGGTGAAATTTAGTAGCATTTCTGAACCGTTATTTAACTAGATCTTTTTTTCAGTGTGTCGTAGTGGCGTAATTTTATAAGGTGGTCATACCCCATCAGTGGACGTGACATGACAAAAAAAATGTGCAAAAATCGGCGGGGTGTAAGTACATTGTATAAAATGCAATTACAAAATGTGTTAGTGTTAGCGGGGTGGGCGACCTCGGGGTAAAATACCAAAACATTGTGTGAATGTCGACGAGGGGAAATTCCGCGGGATAAAATTTGCGATATCTGAATTCTAAAAGTCGAATGTCTCATGTTGTGAATTCGTTTGTTTGAATTGCAACGGGGTCTATGGCATGCCGCCTTATTTTTTAGTATTACGAATTCTTTTGTGTTTTGTGTGATTTCAAATTTACGTACCGCCAATGCTAAGATATTTCAGTAATGGTAATTTTATGTTTTATGATTTGCAAAGTTGTGTGCTGCACTGGGAAAATAACCAATTTCCATCAACACGTCTGCCACAATTGTCAATATATTACGTAGAATATACGCCTAATAGTATTCCCTTTCCATAATCACTAAATCTCTAGGTTGTCATTTATGTATTTTTATCAAAGTTCTTCAAATAACAAATTAAAATAGAATTTTATCTATCTATACCATCCGCAACCAAAGAAATACCAAGAACTCATTGTAAATCATCGTTCCACTGATTCGATGTTCACAATAACATTCAAAAGCTAATATTTACCTTCTAACGACAACGTTGCGTACATCTGCGTACAGCAATCGTGCAATTTCACGCATTCTCTCTCAAAAGCTCGCCCAAAGCTTACAGTATATAGCGTCCGATGCCACCACCACTCACAGACACACAGAGAATGCATATAACTTTTAAATTCACTTAAACACGCTGAAAACCTCGAACCATTACAAAATTACGTAAAACTCACCAAGCACTGCACTCTGCTATACTGTACAGTGTGCAGTGTGCACCCGTCCGTCGGTTGTGTGGGTGGCATAATCCACCCACAACGTCTAGCAAATATTCGTTGCAATCGAGCGCGCGCTTGCACAAATTCCACGTTAACCACAGTGCTTAAATGTTTCTATACCTATATATAGTATATCTATAATCTTGTATATACAAAATATATATGCGCATTTTGTGCATCAGTATGTTGTGTGTGTGTTAGTGTGTGTGTATGTGTGCTCTACAGCTTTAAGTACCCTTCGTCCGACCTCCGACTATGGCATTATTTGGAAAGTATAAATTTTATTGCAATCGCTACCACACATTTTCAACTGCTGCTGCTGCTCTTGCTGTTGTTGTTGTTAATGTTGTTGTTGTAGTTGCTCGTGGCTGTGAACATTTATTCTCAGAATGGGGCAAAAGTTCGTTCGATTGTATTTGAGTACATACATATATACAATATTATGGTATATATGTATATTGTATGCTTAAAGGCACCCACACACATGAGCAATATAGCACACAAGTGAGAGAGAGCAAAATATCGTATATAACAGCCATATATTTTTTATGTTTTACTTACATGTTTCTCCAAGAAAATTGATGTATTATCGTCGAGCTTCTTGCCGGCGTCTTTATCGCTGTACTGTTGTGGCTGCTGTTGCTGAGCCGCCGCCGCCACTGTTGTGGTGTTTGCCAGGCGCACGGTGGCCTCGTACCGAGCAAGGTTTCTGTCTGTAATAATACAGAAAATAAATATGTTTAAAAACGTATAAAGAGGGATGAAAATCCCGTTTGTTTGAAATTTATGCTTATCAAGGTGAATTATGCACGTGTTTTATGGCGATCGAAACACAATTATTGTGTGTGTGTGTGTGTGCGTGAAGCGGGAATGGGTTCAAAGTGTTTTTTAAATTTAATGTAGACTAAATTTCGCATTTTTTTCTGAGCAAATCAGCTTCGAGCGGTGCGATATTTTGAGCGTTTAGTTATTATGTAGATAAATTATATATGATTGGAAATAATATTGTATTAAGAGTAATTTATATTTATAAAAAAACCATCAGACAATAATAAGACAATAATAATAAATTAAAAAAATATATATAATCTTTTTCTTATCGTTTTTTTCACCCAATTTAAAATTGAAGACAAACTCATACAATATCATCTAAAACCACACAGACGATCTATTTATATACTATACAGAAGGACACACGAGCTCATGAGCAGACAAGCAGCTCAAGGACACAAAGACGAGTGCATGCATCAACGAGCAAAGAAGGATATTTTAAATGAAATCGGAGAACGATTCGTATTGTTTTGTTAAGCTGTCTGGGAAAAAGCTCAAGGTAAGCATTTGTTATAT
>JAAAKO020016990.1:0-32382 GCA_010015015.2 Bolitophila cinerea
ATATAATCTTTTAAATAGCGTACCATATAATTTATTTACTTACTTTCCTTATACTCATAATATTATACTTATAATAATATATTTAGATATAAGTTTCTAGCTTAAAATGTATTTATACGTTTGGAATTAACTCGTATGTATACAAACTTAAAACATAAACATGTTACTGTAATACTACTTGAAATAAATTATTATTATTATTATTATTAAATTATTGTTACCAAGAAAAAATGTTTGTTACGAAGAAGAAAAAATACCAACATTTCATAAAAAATACTATCAAAATATAAAATCACTTTTGCTTTTTTTATTTATTTTATGTTTTAAATGAGATGTAAAATGCTAAAAACCTTATGCCGAAAAAAGAAACAAATACGCTTTATTATGAGAATTTTCAAGCCTCCGTTTATACCAAATGGATTTGGATAATAAAAGGCGGTGCTATGCTCTACAAAAAGGAAATTTAACATTTTGCATTAATTTTACCTCCTTAAAACATTCGCCCTTTATAATGTACACCTGTATAAAATACATCCTTCTACAAATGATGTCTGGAATTATAGCTTTAAAAAATAACATGTTTCTGAATTTTACACGAACTAATAAAAATAAATTTCACTAAAATAGAAATAAATACCTGCTCTACATACCCAAAAAACTGCAATCTTTTTTTAAAAAAGTGTCACATAAGTAAAGTTTTGCATCCTATTTATTTCCTTTGATTATTACATAAACAATTATCAATAAAAAAACTTTTTAGAAATGTATGTTTCCCTTTTTCTAGCCGTTTTTAGATTTCGCCGAGACTATTATTTTATCAGCGTTAGTCTGACGGACAAACTATTATACAGGCATGGTAAATTATTTTTAAATAAAAACCAAAACCAAATACATTTTGCATATTTATTGGTATCTTCTTACAGATTTTTATATATAATTATATAATGAAAGGCAAGTATATTTGAAAGTCCAAGTGGCACATTAATTTTGAGTAAGGTTAATCAAAAAGGTTTTTGTTTAAAAAGCTTGAATATTAAAACTATAAAAGGCATAAAACCAGTCAATAAATTAAGAAAACATTAAAATAAAAAGTCCTTTATGATGATGAATCAGATGCATTTCCGATTGTTGATATTGTCTCGGAACTTCCAGCTAACTCACGTGGAATGCTGGACATACTGGAAAAAAGTGTTTCCAACGAAGTACTCATGTGTGACTTTAGGGCTTTAATTCCATCTACACGTATAACACTACCGCTTCGTTCCTCGTTGTCCTCGGATCGCGTAACAACATACACACCCAGCTTACCCATATCACCGACTAGGCAAGCGCCGTTCACATTAATAAATGCACAAATATCGTCTCGAGTGCCGTCATGTATCTGTTGCTTCATTTCAACTTCATTTGAATACGACTTGTTAATGCGAGACACCTGGATCATTGTGCCGTATGTGACAAATAATAGCGGATCTTGATAACGGAAACCGGTAGGATGGTTAACCCAGTTTACGTCTTCTAATCGAGATCGACTTCCAAATTCGTCAACAAATATACCGCACTCCTCAAAGCAAAGCAGAAACTCGCGTTTGTTTATTTTGAATACTGCCATCGGAGTGTAGTTTCTTGTTAGCATCACACTGGGATCTGACTCGTTCAAGAACTCCTCGGCTGTGAATGAGTTCAGATCAATCTCAAAGAATTTATCCGAACTAACTAGAGCCGAGTGTTCAGTGAATAGAATGCTGTTGACCGGTTTTGCTGTGTCTAAGGCACATGCAGGTTTAAATCGCTCCTTTTCAGTATCAAAACGAAGTATTAGAATACGAGCCGTCGTGCAAGCAAACACTAGAGCCTCATCCATTTTTTCACGGGATCCATTAATGGTGACATAATGCCAAAGTTCAGTCGAAACACGATTCGCAAACGGTAGCTCAAGCAGCTTCACGTCAATTTTTGGTTTCATACAACTAGCCGCCTGAGCTCGACTCTGAAGATGACGTAGTTCGCATTCATATAAATTTTGCCCATTTGATCCAATCAATATGCACATCGAAAGCTTAGCATTAATTGCAATATATGTAACTGAATTCATACCGAGAATATTCACCAGCGCCTTAGTATTCAGATTGTATGAATACAGTCCAGTTTCACATCCTATACAAAAATGAATGCACATTAATTAAATGGTTCAAAAAATATAACAAAAAAAACACTTACCTAAAAGCAATATTCTATCTAAGACTTCGCAAATGCAGTTCACTTTTAGTGGTTTCGAAGAAATACTGTTCGCCAGGAACAAAATATCTCCCATGTAATTCTGATCCATTGAAACCACCGGAAAACTACTTGCAATAGTTGAAGCAGTATCAGATTCCTCTTCAGTCACATACATATCGTTTGTGCGCTGTTCTTCGCCTTCGCAGGAGGTTTTTACGTCACCGCGACAACGTCTGTGTACGGAAGCATAACATTCCTTGCATTTCCAATAAGAGTTACTGTTTAGAATTGGTTTGTGACAAGGCATACAGATTATAGATGGAGCCTCCGGATTGCTTTCTAAAGTCAACTCAAAACGATGCGTCTGATATGAACGACGACTTGTAGTAGACTTTCTCAATAAAGTCTGTGTCTCCTTTAATGGTGTTTGGACAGTTTCACTTACTGTACATGGTTCTTCATTGAAACCTGAAGATTCTGCATTGGAATCGACTTGCAGTGATCGCATATCGGTTTTAGCTTTTAGCAACTGCTCCTTAAGTTGACTACTTCGGGCCCGTTCACGTCGCAAATCATCATTTAGTCTTTTGAATGCTGTTGATTCCTCGACAGCAATAGAAACGGTAGAAGGTGGAATATTTTCTTTTTTATGACTGTTTGTGCCAAACAAAACATCGGCCAATGTTTTCTTTTTTTTGTGAGTAAATTCTTCTACACGTTTCTGCAAGTATTCAATCAATTTTTTGTACTGATCCTCGGTAGCCTTAGACTTAATCTCACGCTGAATGCTTAAATTGTGATTCTCTGACAAAGTTCCGTTGAGTTGGTCTAACTCTTTACGTTGCTCAACAAGTTCTTTGCGACACTGCGAACGCTCCATCGTTAAATTGTTTATTTCCTCTTTTGCCATAAACAAGTCGGTTAACACTTTTGAGTTTTCTTCCTTTAAAATGCATAGTTCACGCTCAAAGTTATCATTAATACGTTGCAGATTTGAAATGTCAGCGTTCATGATCTCTAAATGTTCTTGTGTCTCAAACAAATATGTTGTTTTCTGAATCAATTGCTCCTGTTGGGATACAATTTGTTCATGCTGTCCGTTAACTTGTTCATGTATCTGTGTCAATTCAGTTTGAAGTTCTGAACACTTAGTATCGGCAGCAATTTTCAGAGAGTTTAGCTCGTTTAACTTTTGACGCATATCACACAATTCGGTGTCTCGAACTTTTACTTTTTCCCATAAATCGTCGTTCTTCTCGCAATGGATTCGGTTTTGTTTAATTTCAGCTTCGTGCATTGATTCCAGTTCGTCTAGCTGCGCTTCCATTATCTTGCAAGCTTCTTTTAGCATTTCGTAATTCTGCTTGACATTATAAAGTTCAGATTCCAAAGAGTTTATCGTTTCTTTGCAGTGATACAGATCATTTTGTTCTTCGTTTCGTTCGTTCAGTAAGATCTTGTTTTCCGAGGATAGGGCTTCGTTTCGCTTTTCAACGTTTAATAGATTGCGACATTTTTCCTGGAGACGTTCTTCAAGTGTTTGTACCCTTGAAACGTGTTCTATGATTTCGGACTTTTCTTTCATACGCTCCAATTCGGCCTTTTCCCACATTCCGTGTTCTTTTTTCAGTTCGATCTTTAGATCTCGAATTTCGGATTGCATCTCAAGCATCTTATCCTCCTTTGATCGTATTGTGGTGCGATTGTCGCGGAGTTTGCGTTCGATTTCATCTTTATCTTCTTGAATTTTCTTAGCCTTCTCTTCGGCCTTCTCGAGTCGACTAGAGAACTGCGCCTTTTCATTTGTGAGCGCCTCAATTTGCTTTTCTAACTTCCACAATGACAGGTGAGCGGTTCTAGAAGCCTGACGTTCTACGATAGCCTGTTCACGTACAGTAGCAAGTTGATCTTCAAGTTTCTCGTTTTTGCGTTCTAAAAGATCTCCGTTTGGTTGCTGGAACCGAGTAACGGCTTCTTCAAGTCGCGTTACAACTTCTTCCAGACGGTCTGCACGTTTTCGTTGCATAATCTCATTGTCTTTGGCTGTGCTAAGATCATTGCGTAATTGTTCTTCAAGAGAAGAACTCAATGACTCAAAACTTCCATGCGCACTTCGAAAATGTTCACTATTTCCACCTGAAGAGCGACGACTGAGTTCAGCGATTTGTTCTTTTAGATTTATTATGATTTGTTTTGATTCCATATTTTCACGTTCGGTATTGGCCTTGGCCTGACGAACCGATTTATTTTCTTCTATTTCTATGTTCAATCGAACTCGCATCTCTTCTAGATTTTTGTCAGATGCAATTTTTGACTGAGAAACACTCTTAGATGAGTGGATACTTTCATCGAGATCGCGTCGTAAGGTCTGTAGTTCTTCGTTAAGTTTCAAACGTAATGCTTTCTCTTGCTTCAATTTTATCTTCTGTTCTTGGATTAAAGACTCATAAGCTTCTGTAATGTGCTTCTTGTTCTTATCAAATTCGCCTTTGTCTGAAAGATTTTGCTCTTTCGACGAGCGCAACAGTTCCTTATAATTCTGCACTCTTTCTTGTAAGTGATTGCATTCTTCAACTTTAGCACTAAGCTCAAGTTCTCTGGCTACGATATTCTGTGCCAAGTTGCCAATTTCTGTTTTTTTGTTAGCGAGTTGTTTTTCATAATTCTGCTCAGACAGTATCTTTGCATTTTGCCACTTTTGGTAGGTAGAGTTCAGTACTTCCGATATGTTGGCATCATTCTTGAGACGCATATCCTCTTCGATCTGAAGTGAACTTTTTAATGTTTTAACGTCCGTTTTTGAAGCGGCCAACTCAATGGTTTTCTCTTTAAGGCGTTCTTTCATGTTGGTCAACTCATTTTTAGCTTCTAGCAAAATTTTCTCTAGTGAATCTGTCTGTGCATTTTTTCTCTGAGATGCAAGCAATGTGTGCTGTAATGATTTTATATCCGATAACTGTTCCTCAATAGTTTTTTGAAGTTCTTTTATTTTTAACTGATGTTTGGCAGACCGTTGAACATCATTATAGACTGACGAAGATGCTGCAGCATTTGGAATTGACTCATGTACATAACTATACCCTATAAAGGGTAAATTTTGTCCTGAAAAATCATTACCTTGTGGCAGACCTCGATAATTAGTTTTCGTAAATGTACTGCGTCTTGCTTTTTTATCTACATCTTCAAAGTTCGAGGTATCGTCCTCGCCCGATAATGATGGAATTATAGGTGGTACTTCATTCCTCAATTTGTTCCAGTCGATTCCTTCGAAAAATGAGTGCTGAACTATTTCAGTATAGGTGAAACGTTTCGATTGTTTTGTAACAAGATTATCAATGAGATCACGAAAAGAATGCGACACTGTCAATCCAGTAGGATAGTCAAGTTTGCGGACAATGCGATCTTCACAATAGCTGAGAATTTTTGAATATGTTTCATGAACATTATCCTCATGAAACGGTGTTACCTCTGTCAATAATTCATAACCAATAATTCCCATTGACCAGAAGTCGCAGGTGACCTGTGAATAGAAAAATGTTAGTTAGAAAATAATTACAAAACTTAATAAGGAACTTACGTCATGAACAGATTTGGTCGATTTCAACGTTGAAAGTGTTTGTAGAAGCTCAGGAGCAATATAATCCGGCGTTCCAACAGGTGACATGCTTATGACAGTTCCATCTTTATTTAAATGAGCAGCATTGCCAAAATCAGCCAATTTAAGATGTCCAAACCGGTCCAATAAAATGTTCTCCGGTTTAATGTCACGATGAACGTATCCGAGTGAGTGCAGCGCATTGAGGGCAAGCGTAATTTCAGCTAAGTAAAACCTTGCCAACTGCTCGTCAAAAGCGCCATTTCTAATCATTAAACTTAGCAAATCTCCACCGGGCAAGTATTCCATTGCAAGATAAAGATAGTTTTGATCCTAAACAAAAAATAAAAGAAATGCGTAGTGTTGTATAAATATTAATAGATAAACAATATAAATTACAAATAAATACCTGAAAAGCATACTGAAGGGTTGTCAACCACTCACAACTTTGGTCGGCCATGATATCTCTCTCTTCCTTAATCTGTGCAGTTGTAACCGTTGCAGTTTTGCGAATCTTTTTAATTGCATATATATCGTTTGTGGACCGTTCCGCAGAAAGGTGAACCTCTCCAAAATAGCCCTTACCAATGAGACCTTTAATACTAAAATCATTGATGCTAACCCGAAGATTGTTTGCTTCTTCGACAACTTCACGATCTTAAATAAAATAGATTGCATGTGTAAAGCCTTTGCTCTTAAGATTACAAATTTATTAATATTTTACTTACATTTATTGACAAACTCAAAGACATTTTTGTCCTTCTTTTTTAAGAGCTCCTTGTTACATTCGTTATAAAGCAAGCACAAAGCATCTAATAAACCTTCGCGGCAAAGTCCGTCAGCAATCGGTTTGCTTATCTTCGAGGTAGCCTCCGGATTTCCCAAAATCAAATGATTAAGTCGCGTTGTACGCACACTAATCGCTTCCCCTTTGTCCGTCATTTTGCTGAGTTATTTAATCAATCACTATTCTTATTAAACCATTTTCAAGAACATTTGCTGGATACAAACAAATACACAAGACAACTAAGAAAGAACTAGCAGACTACCGCACTTTTTATGTCGCCATTTTCAATTTAAATTGAAAAGTGGAAACCGTCAAAAAACGTTGTAACGTGAATAGTGCTGCCATATATAAATCGAATAATGAAACAAAGATACTAATGTAAACGATGAAAATTAAAAATAATTTACACATTTGACATTTCTCATGATTCTTGTATAATTAATAAATTTAATTAGAAATGATTAAAACGAGGATTCATTTAATTTATTTCGTGTTTAGTTATTTTGAACGCATATTTATTTAGCGAATAGAAAAATCTCATTAATTCATATTTATTTGAACGTACTCTACATCGTTTTTTATAGTTTACAAATCTCTTTGTGTCAAGTGTAAACATTATTTTTGACATTTGTCATTTATTTTTGTATAAAACAAATATAAACATAATTTGACAGCTTCATAAAATATAGTACACATAAAGTGACACAAAAAGAAAACAATATACAAAACACAGAGAAAATACAGTCCTTTAATAATTAAATAATTCAATTAGTAAACAAATTGTTACTTTAATGTTAATAAAAAGGCAGAGCAATGTCACGAAATAATAGCAACATTGGAAATGGAGAAACTAGTCGTCATATCACAAAAGACAAGCGATTTTCAATACATGACGCATTTGAAGAGGAAACCGATGAGGCCATCCGTGTTTACGGAAGCACAGTCATTTCGACGCCAATACGAGGAGCCAAGACACGATCTACCGAAGATGTTACAATAAGAGTACAAGATCCGAAGTAAGTACATTTAAATTAGATTTTTGGTTATGTACTAGTTTTGTTAGACAAAATAATAATTATAATAAAACAAAAATGTAATTCATTGAAGGACACTCAAGTATACAGATGATACAACATCACGTGACAGCGACTCGCTTATTCAGGAGTATGGAAACCTCTCCACGACGGACCCGAACACATATTGCTGGCGCCATCCAAAGGTAAGGGAAAACTGGCGAACAGTGCTCGCAGCTGTTACGCTTCTACTTGTTGGCACAGCCTTGGTTGTTATGGGCGCATATGCTATTGCCGATCCCCAAAATGGCTCACAAGGAGCTGTATTTCTAGTGGCTGGATTTATATGTTTTATTCCGGGCGCATATCATGTGGTTTACATATGGTTGGCAGCCAGAGGTCAACGTGGTTTTGACTTCTATCATTTGCCTCTATTTACATAATATATAACTGTATTGTTCAGAGATTTTGTAGTTTATAAGTCCGCAATTACAGCTTAAATCAACCTTTTTGATTCTATAAATTAAATTATAATTGCATTTTTTCAAATTACAAAAGTACAAGTAAAGCCCAAAATTGCGAATTTTGTCTGGCGTTATTCTTAAGATTTCTAATCAAAATGTGTATATCGAACAAAATACATACTAACTATAACGCATCTTATTGTTGTATTTAATAAATCTATTTTTTTTTATTTTTATTAAGAAAATTGATAATTTAAATTCTAAAATATTAATTTAGGCAGTTATTTTAATAATATTAGTTACATAAAACATATACATTTAAACACAGTGTTTCTACAATGCACTTCGAATATATATTTTTTATATATAATTTCGTTTGTGCAAATGAAACACAAAATGCATACTAAAATTAATATTAATATAAACAAATCAATTTGTATGATTTTTATGTAAATTGTAAAACAATTGGTACTTTAAAACAAAACCTTTTATTACTAATAAAGTTGAATCTCAATTTAATTTGTTTCCAATTCACAGCGAAGTGGTTTTTTAGAATAGAAATTATGTAAACTGTATTTTATTGAGACTATAGTATAAATATTCATATTTATTCATGTAGATTATTCTAAATTTTAATTGGGTGGAATTTGTTTTTCCATTCGAGTTAGTTGAATATTTCTGTCTGTTTGAGTCTTCGGCTCAGCAAACTCTCCGGTTTTTAAACGCATGCGAAGGTCTAAGCCACGAATATCAGTCATGAGTGAATGCTGTTTGTTATTTAGATCAGTGTCAATGCGATTCGCATGACTTTCTAGAGCACAATACGTTGTCTTGGCACAATTTATCTGATCAGTGAGGATTCTTCGTGTCTGTCGCAGTTGATTGACCTCATCACATAGTCCGCGATATACATCGTCGCAACAAAGTTCCATACCAGAGCGCTGAGCTCGATTCTCAAGTCGAGTTTCAGACAGTTTTAATGCATCGGTTTTGTCATTATACGCCTGTTCTAGCGTCTGTATTTCGTGAATACACTTCTCCATTTCTTCTTTCATCTGAACAAATATAACATAATCTTATAATTTTTAAAACTCATATGAAATTCATAAAAACTGATTACCTTGAGCATTTGCCATTCCAGCTCGTTTCTAGCTCGCTGTGTTTCAAAGATACGTTTTCGAATTGTGTGTTCGGTACGTTCTTGCTGGGCCCTTAGAATATTCCGTGCCTTTTCTCGACACACAAATAACGATTCACGCATGGCATACGTATCTTCTAGTTCATTGTCGGCCAACAATTTCATCTGGCGAGTATGTTCTAGCCACCCTTCATACGTACAGGAACTATAATAATTTAAATTACATTTTTACACATTTCAGTAATATTAAAAAAAACATATTGTCTATACTTTTTTGGTACTCTCAATGAATCCGGTTTAAATGTGATGTTTGCACAAAATTTATTGATTCCTAGCTGCTTGACGTCACACTCTTGGGCCTCCGTTTTATTTGTGACTTCCATGTCTACTTTAAACTTTACTTCGGCTAAGCGATTTAGTTTTTCCCAGGCTGCCTGACATTGATCACGTAACATTTTCTGGTTGTTCTCTACCACACAAAGTTCTTTTTTCAATTCGGTATCACCGTCATCGTAGGTGAGCTCCGAACCCAGTCTACAGTCACGCATTGTCAGACATTCGGCTACTACAGTTAATGGTGTGACCATCGCTTCAAGTTCCCTTTCTGTAGAGTTCTTCTCATCTAGTAAAAGCTTTGTTTCTTTTTCAATTCTGTCCAGACATGCCTCCATTGTAGCCCTCCAACGGTCCAATTCAGCCACTCTGTATATATATATAAGTATCAACATAAATAAAACAGAATATATTTTTTTTGTAAGCGACATACCGATCGGCCAAGCGTGCATTATTGTGGTACGTGCCCCAGTCTGTCTGGATTTTCGTTTCATTACGGAGATTTCGTGAGGAATGACGCAATGAAAAAGCGTCATTGCGACGTGTGTCCGCTACGTTACGCAATTGATTGAGCCTTGAATGCCAATCGTCCAAGCCCAAATGAGGCAAGGGCTTTTCGTAAATGACCACAGACTGATTCGACATAATTTCAAAAGCAAATAGCAATTTTGTAAAACCCAAATAAAATGTTCTATTTAAAAAGGAATATTGATCAAACAAAAAATATATATGACTCATCCATTACAATTACATATAATATTGATCAAATTTAAGCAACGATAGAATGATGTGATGGAATGTTTTTTATAGTAACATTGAATTATTTTTTTATTTCAATTACATTTTTTTCTTCACATGCTGGTATAGCGTAACATGTATTTAACAATATTTCAATAATCATATTAAAAAAAACATATTTAAGTTCTAAGCCTAGATGCAATTTAAATCTAATTTAATTATTTTAATTATAAATAAAAAATATTTTATAAACTTATTTATATTGGGAGTATTGGGAGTATTCAAATGTATACTTTTCTTTCAAATGAATAAAACGGTATTTTCTTTAGCATATGTTTATATCGATCAAACACAATTTTATTGTTCATTCCCAAAACAAGCATAAGCGGTCATAACCATCATGCACGTCCTCATTTGTGACACTTAACAATACCATCTGATGACGACGCCTACGACTATATACAATTGTAAAACTAAAACATGTTCGCTTATTGAACAAGTTTAAGTCTTATACAGATCGCATAAAATCATTATTCTCTATTTATACATATACGTACATTCGAAATAATAATAATAATGTTTCCACACGAAGACTCTGACGACGATGACTATGAAGGATACTGTAAGTACACACACGTTAATAAAATACGACATTTTATATAAATAACATAAAATAATTACACATACACGCAAATCTGACGTCATACAATAATAATATATATAAATGTTTTCTTCCTTTCTATATTGCACAAACATCGTTTTGTGTGTAGTCCTTCAGCCTGTTAATGGATACAAGATAAACGAGAAAATAGTGTCTGCCAACAAAGAATTGTTCGAACAGACCTCAATGCCAACTCCAAAAAGTGTAAACTATAGTGAAGGACATAAACATGTTTCTTTTCGAACTGAACTTGAAGACTATGAACCAGAACTGTATTCTGAGTGTGATGATGACAACCTTAGCTGTTCCGAGATTGATGAAAAAGATGTACCGAATACAGTAGCAGCAGATGGTGTTAATGATGAATCACATTTACCGGACGAAAAACAAGACTTAATTGAACGTGAAAATACGATAGACGAAATAAATGAAATGTGCGAAGAAATTGAAGAGATATGTATAGTTTCACAATTCTCCAATTCAATTGTTGATGAGCCTACGACAGACGAGACCAGCACATTAGAGTACAAGGACTCCGTGGAAGATGAAAGTGAGATAACTGTGCTAGAAAAGCCCTTACCAATATCTGAGCCAACAGCACCAGTGGCATGTACAACAGACAATACACTCGTTAATGAACAAAGAACGTCTTCTACAAACCCAGTTAAACAGAAAGTTCCTCTCGAGGAGCGATCTTGCATTTCGGATCTAAGAATTCATCTCAACATTAAGCCATGTTGTGAAAACAAGTACCATGAGAACAATAAACTACCGCGGTATTGTGGCTACGTTTCTCAGTATGGACTCAGCAAGGAGCAGCTCGAGCGACGCGATATGAGAAAAGAAAAATACCATCGTCGAAAATTCGAAAGAAGCTTAAAGTGTGCTGAGGCCGAAACCATAAAGTCACAAGTCAACGAAGAGGCATTTGCTCGGTGGTTACAAAATAAAATGAAAAACTCAAGAAGCATGACCAAAAACATGTACGACTACAAACCAACCAAACATTCGACAAATAAGACCAAAAAGATTTAGTAAATTTAAGTCAATTGAAATTAGTTGTGTCTACATTTTAATAAATTTATACCAAAATCATTGTGGGTGGCTTTTAAAAAAGGAAATTATTAAAAGTTTTTCTGTGAAACGAAAATATCAATATTAGATAGTAAGTATTAAATCTGTACTTAAAATTCTGGTAAGATATAGTAGATATATATAGACATTTTTGTATGTTATTTAATTGATGTCAAATTTAAAATAAATATTTCCATCGTCTGGTGTAAATGTTGTGTCACATTTTAGTACTTTATTAGGAAGCACTGAACGGGCATGAGGCAGCAAATTTACACCTTGGCGCGAGTGAATGTCCCAATCGATAAATTTACCGATTTCTACTTTAGCGCAGGGGCCACTGGAAACCGTCAATTTTGGATCATCGGTGCCATTAAGTTTCCAGTCCACCCAAAGTGCTATGCCGTTACAGGAACCAGACCTGAAAGCAGCAGGAAATGTTATTAAGTTTAATTTATAAATATCTATATATATTATTTTCTTACTTTTCAAATAAAACTTCCGTTATCTGCTTTTTGGGCTCGAGGAAATTGTAAAAATCAACAGAAAGTATTTCCTTTGGCAATCCAAGCGCCTTACACGGATACTCCCACAATGGCTGGGCCTCAACAACCGAGTCTGCCAAATTACTGCTTCCCTGTTCATATATCTAGTATTAGTGATGGTTACGCTTTTAAATACAAAATAAGTACCTCTACAAGTCGATCGAAAATGTTTAAATCAAAATCTTCGCAAATTCCTAGTGGTGAGCGTATTTTATGCAAATCCAGAAATTCCACGGGTACAGCATAAACTACAGCCTTAGCCGGCAACAACTTAACATTTGCCGGCAATACGTCTTTTATTTCGGTGAGCAGAGTACCGAAATAAAAATTATCCCATGGTACAATTGACGACACGAAGCTCGGTTCGGCAACGACATGTGTAATGTTTTCGACTGTATCAATTTCATTGAGGCTCTTGATTAGATGCACATTCCTTAATGCACTGTTGTGGTTTATGTACATTTCCATCATTTTATAAGAGTATCTGTTGGGCTCAAGGCAATACACTAGTCTAGCACCTAGAGCTGCACTAGCTAGTCCGAGAAGAGAACCATCACTAATGCTCAGCACTACAGAATCGGCGCCGATTTCACGTTCAAGAACTGCCAAATATTTTTTGTTTCGCAAGTTATCGCTAATTTGACCAATTCGAGTTCTTGAATAAGGAATGTGTAATCCACAATCACAAAGTGGTTGACGAAATGTTGCTGGTGTGATCGGCATTGAGGTCGTAACATCAAACCACAACGAATACTCGTCGTGATTAAAATTCAAGTAAATTTCTTGATCTTGTGCCACTTGAACCACGGATGGCAAATAGTACAGAGCTTGCATCCAGTGATCCCTCCACGGAATTATGTTTTGTGGTGGAATATTTTTGGTATTTTCAAGTTTGAGTCTTTCAAAATCGGGATGAGCCCAGTATGGAGCACAACTAAGCACAACCTCTCCGGCTTGATCCATTTTCAAGTCCCACCACATGAAAACCACGTGCAATGTACCATTACGGTTGGCTTTGACTTTAATCGATACTGAATTTTTCAAAGCTGGTATAGTTTTGCCTGACCAATCAAAATTTAGCACAGGTGTTGGATCAATTATTGAGTTAAATTTGTCCAATGGAAACTGGTTTAGCTGTACATCATGCAATGAGGCTGAGCCATGACACTTGTAAACCTGGAATAAAAATGAAATATAATTATATATACGATAATCTTTACTTTATGTAGGGGGTGAGTGGTGGGTATAATTACTTTCCTTTTAAACATCGATTATCACAAAAGATAAGAGACTAAGAATATTTACTGTAATATACTTCAAGTTTTAAAATATTATTGTCTACATTTCAGATCGTTTTGAAACCGTAATTATATTTGCACCAATTGCAGACCAATTAGCTATGAACACGGATCCAACATATTATTTTCTCACCTCTGTTGGAGTGTCCAGCAAAACTTCACCATCTAAATTGGCCAATGCTTTCGGCATATTCCAAGACCAGGCGAATGGGCACTCAACAACCTGAGCGTATATTGTTGCAGAATCAGGCACTACAATGCAGTCCTTTTCAAGTAGTTCTTTGTGAGCATGGTTAAAAATACTAATTGCACCCTCGCCAATAAGCTCGGTGTCAAAAACTTCAGTTACTAAGATGTTGGCTTTTGCCAGCATGTCTCCACCAGGTCCCACCAAAATCTCCGTCGAACGTTTCTTAATTACAGTAATCTGATCTTTCATTCCGTTATGCTCAATGATCTTTTCGGCACAGTCTGCCATTGGTCGAAATGCTTCACATGCTGTCACAGAATCAGCACCACAGCGTACAGCCATCATTGACAAAATACCTGTTCCAGTTCCGATGTCCAGTACATTTGCCTTTATTCCCCTTTTGTGAATCTGATCAATGGCAATCTTCAAACCTTGGTAGTATTTCTGATTACGTTCTTTGTCATGTAGCATATCCGCGAATGCGGCACGAGCGATCTCCTGATGGTAATCGTAGTTCTCACACTGTGGCTCCCATTCTGAGCGACCCGTTATGGGATTTAATATTTGCGTAAAAGTACTCATTTTTAAGTGTAACAATAACTGGAAATTGTTTTTTAGCTTTAACATTAAGTCGGGCCGATCGGGTGTATGTCAGCAGATCGTTATGGTTACTTTTCTAGCGAGATTTTCAGCATTCGAATTGTGAAATTTTTGTATATTCCATACAAGTATACACGTGCGACTTAAAAATCCATATACATTTTATTTGCCAATTGCCATATGTTTTTTTTTGTTGTTTGACAATTGACATTGACAGTTTTGCTTTTTATATGGAACGGTGGACACACGGAGTAACAGCGGCAGCCGTCTTCGGATGTGCGCCCTGTGCGCCGCTGCAGGTTTACACAGATAGTAAAGAAATGAAGAAATGTCACAAAATGTGACGGCCGTCGACGCAGCAAAAATCGCGTTGCAGAAAATGTCTAACGCATAGAAAGAACGCAACCTTGTGGCTTATTTTTTTTAATAAATTAATTAAAATTCAAAACATTTTACGTTATTAAAATTTATAAAAAAATCAATAATTTAAAAAGGTTGATTTTTTTTATTGACAATAATAAAATGACAATAAAAAATAAACAATGTTTACACCGGATTGAGTAACGCATTGCGCCAATGCGTTGAATTTGAATGACAGCCGGCCCACATTTCGCATTTCATTCTCCCGCCGAAATGCCGTAGAACCATAATGCCGAATGCCAAACCGCCAAACGCCATGTTGTTCTTGTTGTGATTGTGTTCACCCAGACATTCCGTGACAGAATTATAAAATTTGATGTTAAAGTGAATAAACTGATTTCCGTACTGTGCAAAAACCTAATAAATCGTAATTAAATAGTCGAAATTATATAATGGCAAACATTGTGTTAGACAAGGATATTTTCCTTCGTCGTATTAAACGGCTTTACAACGACTGGAAGGTGATGAATATTTTATGTGCTGTGTAGTGTGTATTGATGTTAATCGTAACCTATAAACATTGAATTTTTGCAAACGATATTTTTTCTTTTCGGTTTTAAATAATCTGATTTTGTTTGTAGAACCCCGATTTCAAGCATGACGATGGTCTCACCAAAGTCGATTGTTTCATCTCATCCGTTGGCATGGATGAAGACATCTTGTACAGCAAATCTACGGCGCTACAGGTAAGTGTTCGCAACGCAAAGCTGAATAAAACATTGTCTTCTAAGAAAACCATAAATGTATTTTAGTCATGGCTGTTGGGATACGAACTAACGGACACCATCAGTATTTTCACTGCCGAAACAATTTTATTTTTATCTAGCAAAAAGAAAATTGAATTTCTGAAACAACTAGAAGCAATCAAAGATGATGCGGTGCCGACGATTAAATTGATCGTGCGAGACAGGGTAAGCTGGAAAAATTAAATTGCGTTGAATGCAATCATTATTTATTTAATATATTTTTATTACCTTATAGACTGACAAAGACAAAGCCAATTTCAAGAAGCTAATCGATGCTATGAAATCTTCCAATAATGGCAAGATTATTGGCGTATTTGCAAAGGACAGTTTTGCCGGTGAATTCTGTGAATCTTGGAAGGCCGCCCTGAAAGAGGAGCAATTTGAGAAGGTAGACGTTGGCACCTCCATTGCATACATAATGAGTCCGAAAGAGGAATCCGAAGTACTAACTATCAAGAAAGCTTGTCTTGTCTCCATAGATGTGTTTGGTAAATATCTTAAAGATAACATTATGGAAGTTATCGACGCAGACAAAAAGGTGAAGCACGCCAAGTTAGCCGAAGGTGTTGAGGCTGCATTGTCTGATAAGAAATACGTCAGTGGAGTAGACACTTCTCAGCTGGACATATGCTATCCGGCGATCATCCAGTCCGGTGGAAATTACAGTCTTAAATTCAGCGTGATTAGCGATAAAAATCATTTGCATTTTGGAGCTATTGTTTGCTCTTTGGGTGCCCGGTACAAGTCGTATTGTTCTAATATTGCTCGGACGTTGCTCGTGAATCCTACGGAAAAGGTGCAGGACAACTATAATTTCTTGTTGAATCTGGAAGAAGAAATCTTAAAGCTCTTGGTGCCTGGATCCGTACTAAGCGAAGTCTACGAATCGGCGGCTAGTTATGCTAAAAAAGAGAAACCCGATTTGGTAGACAATTTAACGAAAACTTTTGGGTAAGTCATTATTGTTATTATTATTTCCATACAAAGTTTGCGGTAAAAGTAAAATTTATTACATATATTTCTTTATAAAATATAATAATAGCTAATTAGATACAAAATAATTAAAAAAAATATTAAATTTAATATTTACAATTATTATTAACAACAAACGCAATTCCAAACGCAGGCGTGCACAAAAAAATTGTTATCTATTGAAGAACATATTGAAATAACTGAAAAACCTTATAATTCGCTAAAGATTTACATGGAGAATCATATAAGTAATTTTGTGAGAGAAGCCAAATTTAGCTTTGCGCAGCGGCGATATCGTAACCAGTGAGGTTTAACCGAGGTGCGATTATTGCTAGTTGAAAACTTTAACCAATACCCCGCCATGCGGACGTGAAATACCGTCCACTACGGCAATTTTTGAAGGCCCGAAAGGGCACATTAATTTTATCATGATAAATAAACTATTTTTAGAAATTTGGCGGGATATTTGCAACTTCAACTTGAAGAACTTGATCTCGATTTTTCGTGTTATGATAAGGTGCACGTGGACGTAAAAAAACATGTAAATTTTAATGTTTTTTTTCTGTTACATCCAAATGACGCAAAATTAGGTCATGCTCGAAATTGAACATGTTGGATTTCGATACTGAAATCGGAAATAAAGAAAGATAGCATTTGAATTTAAATAGGGTTTTTGATATAATAATACTAATAAATTAAATAGTTTTCTTAAATAAAGTATTTAACCTAAAAAAAATCTAGAAAAAATATGTTTGTCTTGAATTTGGTTACGCTAAATTGAGTGCATTAAAAAAAATCATTATAAATATATATTCTGTTTTTTTTTAATATAATTTGTTTATTGAGTTAAAATGCTTTTGTGGTCATCTGTTTTTAGATAATCAAATTTAGGACTATAGAATTTTTGTGTTTAATTATACCGAATTAATCACATTGTACGATAAATAATACATTTTATTTTAAAGGGAATTCTTCAAAGTTTCATAATCTCTTTTAAATTTAACAGATTTGCAATGGGAATTGAGTTCAAAGAAAGCTCTATGACGATTGGTCCGAAATGTTTGGCTGTGGTTAAGAAAGGCATGGTTTTTAACGTAAACATGGGCTTATCATCTCTGACCAACAAAGAGGCTACCGACAAAGAGGGCAAGATCTACGCACTGTTTATCGGCGATACGGTTTTAGTAAATGCTGACGGTGCACCAGCCAGTGTTTTGACCCAATCAAAAAAAAAGATAAAAAACATTGGTATCTTCGTAAAAGACGACGACGAGGATGAAGACGAAGAAGAACAGGAAGAAACGGAAAAGGCTCCAGATCTGACTGGTCGGGGCAAGCGCACAACAGTATTAGACTCTAAACTGCGTTCAGAACATAGCACAGAAGAGAAGCGTAAAGAACATCAAAAGGAATTGGCAATTGCACTAAACGAGCGTGCCAAAGAGAGAATGGCCAAACAGGGCGGCGTTAAGGAAGCTGAAAAGGTACGCAAATCCACGGTATCGTACAAGAGTATCAATCAAATGCCCCGCGAGCCGGAAGTTAAAGATTTGAAGCTTTATGTTGGTAGGTTTAAATAATTTCTATACTGATTTTATATATTATAATAAATATTTGTTATTGTTTTATTTTAGACAAAAAATACGAGACCGTAATATTGCCGGTGTTCGGAGTTCCAGTGCCTTTTCATATTTCTACAATAAAGAATATTTCTCAATCTATCGAAGGTGATTACACTTATTTACGTATAAATTTCTTCCATCCTGGTGCAACAATGGGCCGTAACGAAGGCGGCATGTACCCGCAACCAGATGCAACATTTGTTAAAGAAGTGTAAGATAGTGTAATAGAAGTATTTAAGTATGCCTTACTAATAAATGTTTTACTATATATATATACAGAACATACCGCAGCACAAACACCAAGGAAGTGGGTGAGATTGTAGCGCCATCGGCCAATTTGAATACTGCTTTTCGATTAATTAAAGACGTTCAAAAACGATTTAAAACACGTGAGGCGGAAGAACGCGAAAAAGAGGATTTAGTCAAACAAGATACCTTGGTGCTGTCTACCAATAAAGGAAACCCTAAGCTCAAAGATTTATATATTCGTCCTAACATTGTTACAAAACGTATGACGGGCTCTTTGGAAGCTCACATAAACGGTTTTCGATATACTTCAGTTCGCGGTGACAAAGTTGACATATTGTATAACAACATTCAGAGTGCGTTTTTTATGCCTTGTGACGGTGAGATGATTATATTGCTTCACTTCCATTTAAAGCATGCCATTATGTTTGGTAAGTTTTGTTTGTGTTATTATAAATAATAGTTTTTCCAATAACATAGAATAATATTGTAGGTAAAAAAAAACATGTGGACGTTCAGTTTTACACGGAAGTTGGTGAGATAACCACTGATTTAGGTAAACATCAGCATATGCATGATCGAGATGACTTGGCCGCTGAGCAGGCTGAACGAGAACTTCGACACAAGCTTAAGACGGCATTTAGAAGTTTTTGTGAAAAAGTCGAGTCTATGACTAAGCAGGTTGTCGAGTTTGATACACCATTCAAAGAGCTGGGTTTTCCTGGTGCTCCGTTCCGCAGTACTGTTCTTTTGCAGCCAACGTCAGGCAGTTTGGTAAATCTAACAGAATGGCCTCCATTCGTTATTACTTTAGAGGACGTTGAACTTGTTCACTTTGAGCGAGTACAGTTCCACTTAAGGAATTTCGATATGATATTTGTGTTTAAAAACTATAATCAAAAGATTGCGATGGTAAATGCAATTCCAATGAACATGTGCGATCACGTGAAAGAGTGGCTCAAGTATGTAAAACATATATTTTTTTATATTGGTGCCATTTATTAAGAATATGTATAATTTAGCTCTTGTGACATAAGATACTCAGAAGGAATTCAATCTTTGAACTGGCAAAAAATTATGAAAACCATTACCGATGATCCGGAAGGATTTTTCGAGAGTGGCGGCTGGACGTTTTTGGATCCCGAATCAGACGGTGAAAATGCTGAGAACGGAAGTGATGAATCCGAAGAAGATGATGCCTATGAGCCAGACGATCTTGAAAGTGAGGATGAGTCTGAAGAGGACTCGGAATTTTCCGAAGCATCTGAGGGTGACAGTGATGATAGTGAAGGTACTTTTAAAACGATAATTTATATATAAAAGGTTAAAATTATGAAAATAATATTATTTGTGTGTAGAACTTGGCAGCGAGGAAGAATCTGGAAAGGATTGGTCTGATTTAGAAAGAGAGGCAGCAGAAGAAGATAAAGAAAAAGAATATCCGCAAACGTCAAGCAACCCCAAAAGCAAGAAGTCTAGCCGAGACAATGATCGTCATCACGACAAAAGTAAAAGCAAGTCCAGGTAAGTTTTCGTTTATATTTTTAACTATATCGCAATATTATTATAAATGTAACAAATTGATTATCAAGCCGAGATTTTCAACACAAAAAAAAGAAGAGGTTGGTCAAAATAATATACGTTTTAAATGATTATAGTTTGGTTATTTAATATTTTGTATTGCTATAAAAAATACCTCAACCAACTTAAAATAAAAACTGAACATGGATTTTACAACCTAATAGTTTAGCACGCATAACATTTGAATAATATTAGATATTATTTACGCGGAAGGATCACTTCACCGAAAGTTCGATTCAATTATTTTTGCTAAGAAAAGAAAATATGGTGAAATGATCCAGCCTTTTTTGATATGTTTTGTTTTTAAATATTTTATTAATGTTTTTTTGTATTATATTATAATAATGATTTTTTTATCAATCAGCCCTTCGAAGTCCAGTAAAGATAAGCACCACCATAAAGACCGAAAAGACAAAGACAAGCATCGGTCCTCTTCTGGCCATGGTGATAAGAAACGTTCAAGGGACGACAGCCGAGAAAGTAACCATCATAGAAGTTCAAAAAAATCACGGTAAATTTTTACGCACCTCAAATAATTTTCATAATTTATAATATTTTTTGTTTACAGGAAATAAAATATGTCTTCATCTACAAGCTCCAATTCCATTTTTTGTTAAATTTTATTTAAATGATGTTCTATAAGTTTTTACATGGTATGACAGAAAATAATAAATTGTACAACATTAAAACATTGCTGCAGATATTAATAAAAGTTTTTTTAAAAGATTTGTGGCATTTTATTGTGGCTCACTTTATTTTGAACCATTTTGATCCGGCGTCTGCATGCGTTCAGATATTGCATCATTTTTAGGTCGGGGTATCTGATATTGGTTATGTTGGGTTGGCTCGAGAACCCACTAAATAACTAAATGTTTACTCACACTAGACTGAATACCCTTGGGTAGACGAAACGTTCCAGAATATGTTTGATATTTGTGTTCACAATGCCTGTATTCCTGTTCAAAATTTAAAAATATTTGTTTTATAAATTTTTATAAGAGGAAGATCTAAGACAACTTATAACGGATATAGATACAGATTAGATATGAGTGCTGAAAATGTTCGTTGCAAAATTCAAGAAATGTACTTTTTTTAAATTGTTGTGTCATGCGTATTTTGCCATTGTATGTTGATTAATGTATTATAATAATAAATATCAACAAAGTTTAAGATAAAAGCGAATTTATTTCAATATTCTGTATATCAATACACATTTTGTTTAGTTTTTTTTAACATCGAAAAAAGCCTATAAAATAAAACAAAATGTACATTTAATCAATATAAATATTTTATTAGTTTGTAATTTTAAGAGAAATTAAAAAAAAACTTGTTCACTGTATGTATCATCTGAAAGCATTTAAAATATCTTTTATTTAACAAGATCAATGGTTTTTAACAGTATAGTTGGAGATTAAGTTAAATGAAGATGCATATTTTAGTTAAGCTGTATTTTTTTACCGAGAGATTTTAGTATTTTTTTGATAAAAACCAAGGCTTGTAACTTAAAAGTTTTCAAACAATTTTATTATTGTTTTCTCTCGTCTTTTCTTTCAAACTATTAACTTTTACGATTCTTTTTTTTTTGGGTATAGTGATGATCTGGAAATTACGCAAACTAATTTCAGAAACAGCTGCCCTCTGGAGGTTGTGCCAATTTTATGTTGTCTTTCATAGTCATAATTCTACGTATTTCCTGCAATATTGATTTGATAGTATATTCACGATTCCATCGGGTGAGCATTGGAACTAATCGGTGATCGACCTAAAGAAAATAAAAACGTGTAGTTAATTACTAATTCATGTGTTTAACAAATCAATTTCAAATTATTTTGTTAATTCAGTTAATACTACATATCAATTAATATTTATTTTAAAATAGCATATTGGCATTATGTTAGAAAAATATACTTACGACTCCATTGCTCTGATTGATGCAACTTATGTTAATTTTTGATAAAAAACGCAGGGTTGGTGGTTCATCAGGATATGATTCACCGCAATCCACCTTTAAAGAATAAATTCTATTCTCGTACGGAGTCTAAAATGATCAAGACGAGTTAACATTTACTAAGAACAATATTCACAAAAACTTACTCTTGGCGGTCCAATGATCATCCCGGTCCAATGAGTTAACGTCATATCATCGTCATTTTCGAGACCCCATGAAATTGTACCATCGCCTACACCTTTTTGCCCCTGTTCGAGCTCTTCCAATAATCTAAAGTTTCTCGGAACAACTGGTGAAATCCAAATATTAATAAACAAATATAATTGCACATATACATTTGAAAACATGGAATCTTAGGATTTGTAATAAAAGTTAGATTCAATTAGGCATGACAAATAACATAATGCAAGTACTTATAGTTAAAATGTAAACATTACATTTTTATATACGTGAACACAATGGAATTACTTTTGAGCATGTATTTCAGAATATTTTATTATGCAGTATGAAGTTAATTGAAATAATATCGAATAATTCCAAAAAAAAACTCCTTTGAAAATTATTTAATTAAAATAAAAAAGATTCGAGCAATTATATATCTTTTATTGTTCATAAAAAACGGTCTGAGGGGGTGGGGTTGATTATAATTGATTGCGTTATTGACATGCCAAATTTTGCGCAGCGTTTTTGATTAAATTGATTTAGCAAATATATATTCGTATCGAAGCAATTCTTTTAAAATAACAAAGTTTGTAGGGATTTAAATTGGTTTTACTTACCCACACCGGTTGAGGTTTGGTTCGCCATTGTGAAATTGCTGATGTACAGATTGTGCCCTCTAAAGCTGTCGCAGTTTTGCAACTACTAGATTTAGCAGCTTCTGGTATGCAGATAAATCAAGCAAATTCGTGAAATAATTAGCAAATTGCACAAGTTATTAATTTACGCATGCATTTCGAGTATTTTATACTACATCGACTATTGCCGATTAATTTTTTTGTGTAAATTGCCTTTTTCTTTCGATCGCTTAAAAATATTCACATCACCACTAACTTGAAGTTGGTGTCAACTCGAAAAATGCGCAGCTTGCCAAAAAAAACGTGCTGCCACATGTACGATATTTTAGATCTCTTTCGTCCCTTTCAGATGTTTTCAATTTCGGAGTTAATTTAAACGTAAAATTGTTAAAAAAATATATTTATAAAATATATGCATATTTTAATGTTTTTCATAAGCTATAAGCTTCTCTATTTCATTTAAAATATTCTTTGTTTTTTAAAATATAATGTTATTAATATTTTCTATAAATATAAAATAAAAAAATTTATATTGAAAAATTGAAATGATAATCTGGCGCTTATTAAATAATAAAAGGGGATGGAAGAAAGTTAACAATTAACCAAAAAATTTATTATTGCGGTAAATTTAAGAGGGTTTTAAGGAAGTAGTAAACATTTGGGGTTATGTTCCGATTTTCAAAATATATTATATATAATGGGCTTGCCCGCGATTGCTAATTTTGACCACCTTACAATTTAATTTACATGTGCGCAAGCGCCAAGCGCTCATATATATTTTCATGCTTCATAGGTATATAATCTGTTTTTTGGAAAAAAGTGCACGAAGTAACAAGCCTAAGCGCAATTTGCGCGCAATTTTTGTTTTTTAAGATGGTGTCTTCTAAATCCAAAGTCATATGGTTAAACTATTGTAAAAAGCCTGCCAGGTGGTAAACATAATGTTTTTTTTATAACATTTCGTTTTTTATAATATTTTGTGGCTTGAAATAGATCCCACAACATTTTCATTACACAACAATCATGCGCGCAAGCGCAGCAATTTTCTTTTTTAATTTAACATAAAAAGAAGAAGATATATATAGAAAAGAGATTATGGGAGATTTATACAAGGTATATTTTGTCTGTCATCGTAGACCCTCTAACATTATGTATCAAAACCCCTAACCCTAATAATCAACCCTAAAAAATTTTTTCCATATAAATTCTGAGTAAATCTTTACTTTAGCGCCCCATCCCAGAAAAAAAATTGGGGATGTAGGGGATGTTACCCTGATCCCAAAACGTTTTTTTTGCCTGGAAAAATCCCCTTGAGGGTTTAAGGGGGTTTTTAGGGTAAAATTGAACCTTTTTAAATGATTTTTGGTGGGAAGTGCATTAGAGGGGGGATTTTGAAGTACGGCATATTATAGACAAAATGTTCACCTTTTTTTAGAGCTATTAAACTTAGCCAAATTCTATACTCCCTAAGGAGAGGTAGGGAACATTTGCATCTGCATTTTGATCGGCAACAAGTCAATGGGCCAAGTTTCAGCTCGATTGGTTGACAGGAAGTCGGTTAATTAGGACGAATTAGAATCCGCGCGAGCAAGATCACAGAGACGCGAAACTAATATAGTGAATTTAAAAACAGAAAATGGTGGTAATTCCATTATCATATTTAAAAAAAAATCAATGGGATCCCATATACGCTCTGGATTTTTGTACTTAACACCATCATCTCTATAACATCCATAAAGTCCCGTAAACAAATTTTGACACTCCTAGAGTATCACATGATCCAAAATTATAAATGAGCAGCAGAAAGTATAATCTGCCCCAATAAACGTTTTTTTTTAAATATACGCGAAACGCATCCTTTTAATTATTTTGATGACAAAATTGAATTTTATAGTGTAAACTAAATTAGATGATGCCTTTCTTAAATAACTGTCTCATAGCATAAAGTCAAAACAAATATGATAAATTTGAGCGTATAACAACGTATTCCAATATTTGTTTATAAAAACTATCTCTCGCTGTAAACATATGCTAATGCTTAATGAACATAAAACCTGTAATTTATATTTATATTATAGACTTGCAATCATAACATTATAATTTTTAGTTTTTTGTTTTAATAGCAATAAAAAAAGGTTTTTTATATGTTTATATTTGAACGGTTTAGCTTATGTAACAATAAAAAGTGTACATCAATTATTTTACGTCATTTGAATTTGATAACTGTTGTGCATCTGAAATAATCTTGTATCTTCATTATAGCAATTCATATTAACGTAGTAATATTACACAAAAAGGTTAAATCAGAAAGAACATAATATAATACATGAAGATGGTGGAAACATAATTACAAAACAGAGGGGTTATGTTTTTGAGAAAATCGTAAACTACAACAATATCCAATAATATAAAATAATAAAAACATACACTTGATTTGTTAATTGCTGCTATTTAATCGTCATTTTAGGTTGTGGCCCAGTTGTTTTTTGGTTGAACCCAAAAATGAAATCGTATCAATCGTTATTTTGATGTTATGTTGGAATTTACTATTTGTCCTTTGGTTGGTAGAAAATCTTTCGCGACTTCATTGAGGACCACTTGTGTCGCTTTATGTAGTATGTCAGCACCGCCAAGAAAGTAAAGATGCCAATAGCCTTGATAAGCATGCGTTTTCGGTCGTCGTGCTCCGGTTCCGAAGTCCACTTCAGGAAAGTGGCTACGTCCTTAGCAATTTGAGCTGCTGAGGCCGGAGTACCATCGTTGTATTCCAAAGTCTAAAAAAGATGTGAACAAATTGAACTGCTGTTAATTTTTATAATATTATATTTATACATACCTCGTTATAGATAACTTGGGCCATACCAATGGCACCACCTGGGAAGTACGGATTAAAGTACTGTCCATCACGTAGATTAACACCAGCTGGAGAATCAGTATATCCGGTTAACAGAGCGAAAACATAATCCTCTCCTCCATGACGAGCAGATACAATGTAACTCAAATCTGGTGGATAAGCTCCATTGTTAGCAGCACGGGCTGCTTCTTCATTAGGATATGGGCTTGGGAAATAATCCGACAACTTTCCAGGTCGTTCGTAGTAGTTACCACTCTCATCTGGACCATCCTTGATCTATAGATACAAATAAATTATTAAAAGAAACGGTTATCATTACACATTATAAAATATACTCACCATAACATCTTCTGCCTCTGCCTTAGCCTCGGCTTCAGTGTGAGTAACACCAACCAAGTTACGGTAAGCAATGTATCGCATTGAATGGCACGCTGCACACACTGTCTTATAGACCTCATAGCCTCGGCGGACGCTGATCAAATACAAATGTTAGGCAAATAGAAGGCATGGGTTGTTAAAACGTTGACTGGCATATGCAGTCAATGGATTAGGGCTTACCTTGAGTGGTCCAGAGAAGCGATAAGTCCGTTGTGACTCCACGGCATCTTTGTAGGATGCACCTCAGTACCGGAAGCTTTAACCGATTGGTCCAGAGCAAACAAAAGTGCTCCAGTACCTCCAGCTACAGCTCCAATAGACGCCAACAGCTACAAATTATTTAAACATTGTTATGTAATTCAAAAACATAAAATTAAAATATTTACTCGTTTTTGTCCCTTTGACCATGCTCTTGCTGAGGTGGATAAATGGTTAATCTGAAATGACAGAATGTAATATGTCAGTAAGGCTCATTTTCGCCCGTGTGCATTGATTCAGTGACGGTACAGATTACATAACAAATGCTTAAATTTTAGTAAAAGTCTAAAGCAAACAGTCTTAAACATGGTATATCTAACGAGGACATATGGCACTGTTGAGATACTATGTATATTATTATCCGGCTTCACTTATAAATCACTTAAATTCAGTCCAAGTGCACAAAAACTTTTCAGTGCTGTTAGTTAGGAGATTGAGTTTCACGTAACCAATTTAAACGTTATATAGGGCTATGCCACAGATTTGTGATCACTAAAACCAATGCACAAATAAATACACTTATTTAGAGGTAATACCTGCTGTAAGGCAACTCCATTGTTAGATTTTAGGAGCCCTGCTCCGCAAAATCTTGAGATGGTAGCCGCCATGTTGGCCAGAAGGTGTTCGAGTACGACTCTGAAAAGATTTCTGAAAATGATTGAATAATGACAGTAGAAGTAAAATTTATCTATTTTAAAGTGCACACCACAAATTAAGTTTAAAATAAATTTAATATTTTCTAGGTATTTTTCAATGTGTAGTTTAATAGATTAAGATATTTTTTTTTGGAAAATAGTGGCGAACTCGATGAACGTTGTACATTCCAATATGACCTAATTTGCATCAGGCAACTTTCGGAGTAACTTGTTTTTTTATTTAATCGATTTGATTGTGTTTTAAGCATTTAAATTAATAATTAGCATGATTAGAGTTATCTTATATTGCCAATATTTATCTCAGTAAATAGTGTTATGATTTAGTTTGTAGATATTTGATAATATTTTTGAATCTAGTGCTTATTCGGAGTTCGGTGACGTCACTTCTGTCAGCTGTTTCGTGCACATCGATACGCGGCCATCACCGATTCGTTTTCTCTAGCCGTCCGCCATATTTGTCATTGCGAACAAAGCAATTTGCTCATTCTGTTTCGATGGTGATTGAGATCATTTAACATCATAGTAATCGTAGAAGGCAAACGGATAATTTTCTCTCGATAAGATGACCACAGGAATGCCAGAGCTGGGCTCTAAGATCAGTCTTATCTCAAAGGCAGATATTCGTTATGAAGGTCGACTATTTACTGTGGATCCGGCAGAATGCACAATTGCCCTAGCAAATGGTAAGTTTATTTGTAATTTTAAATTTATATGTATTTTTGCATTCTCTTGACCTGGATTAATTCCAGCAAATCTTTCTAAACCAATATTATTTCTTAAAAGCCGCTATTCTAAAACGTAAAAACGATTTTAATTGTATATGTGTTATGTACTATACTATCTATATCTATATTATATTTGATGATATCTTAATACAATTCAATATAAAGGCTTTTCACATAAACTCTCTCTTAAATTCTGTTTTTAAATTCGCGCAGTTTTAATTTCCCACAAAAATCGTGATGACGCTAACAATAAACATAACTGTAAAGTTTTACTTTGTTTGTAAATGTACCGTTTTTTTTAATACCATTTTTGCCGGATGTGTAAAATTATTCAAGACCATTAAACAAGGCACCCTAACAATATTAAATAAACCTTTTATTGTTTAAATAAATTATTTAGCGTACCTAATAATAATTATTGTTGTGACGTCATGGCGGTTTTAAATTTGTGCGGGCAAATACAATATGAACTAGTTTTAATGTATGTATTAAATAATCTGTTATTTTCAGTGCGATCATACGGTACCGAAGACCGGGAAACCCAATTTCCCATTTCTCCCCAAAATCAGGTTTATGACTACATTTTGTTTCGAGGATCTGATATTAAGGACATACGTGTGGTGAACAATGTGCCGTCTATTCCAAATGACCCCGCCATTATGCAGATGCAGCTGCCACAGGGTGCAATGGGTGGCGGTCCTTTCCAGCCTCCCCAGTTTCCTGTTATGGGACATATGGGCCAGGTAGGCCCATTCGGTGGTAGTCCTTACACCACCATGGCTACTTTAAGCGGTTTGACTTCGTCCGGCATAGCTCCAATCGCCCTTTCTGGAGGCATGAAACAGTCAAAGCAACCAAGTGAGTTGAACATTGCTATACCGGATCCTTCAACTGCAGCTGAACTTAAAGACCAAGGTGTGACGGTAATTTCTAATCGGGAAAGCTTTAGCATTTCAAAATGGTTGCTTACTCATTAAAAGTAAAATGTTTGGCTTGATTTGATCTTATTATTCGCTTTATAAATAATATCATTCATATAATATCATATTCCTTGGTCTTCATAGTTATGTATCTTGAATATTATCGTTTTTGTACTTGTGTTGTTCTTTTTTGGTAACGGTATTTTTTCATTTCATGCAAAATAATGTATTATTGTAATACACTTTGTGTTATGTTAGCGTAGCATGCAATTTATGAATTGTTTAATTCTACTTTAAATATTTATTTAGCGTCTGTACTTGATCTGATTGGTGGTGGTTCACGATCAACTACACCAATAAGCTTACATTCACGGAAGAGTCCAACAACCGACATGGGCACTCAGGTCAATCAGTCTGGTCCTGGCCATAAGGATGGAGGTCGTCGAAATAACCAGCATAGAGGTGCTCGGGAGCGCAGAGACTCTGGTAAAGGAGATAACCAACAGCAGCAATTGGGTTATGACAACAGAGTATGATTGTTTTTGTCTTTTGTTATATTTGGTGTATATAATCATTGTTTATAATGTATAGATGCAACCACGCAATCAAGCTCAACAGCAACATCAGCAGCAGCAGCAACAACAACAACAGCAACAACAATTCCATGGCAACAATCAAAACCGCGGCTGGGTTAACCGGAGCGGCGGTAACGCACGTGGAATGCGTGGTCAACGTGGTGCAGTAGGTGGTGGTAGCAACAGGGGCCCACCCATGCAACAGGTAATTAATAACAAACTCGTTTTATATATTGTATTTATATTTTTATATTTACTCAGGTGTTCCGTCAAAATATGCACAATCAGAATAGTAAGGGCAACCGTCCAAAGACCACCATTAAGTTCGAAAGCGACTATGATTTCGAACAAGCTAATAATAAATTTGAAGAATTGCGTTTGGAACTGGCAAAGCTTAAGGTGGGCGATGAGGCTAAACCTGAGCAGGTATTTTATCTTTTTATTTGCTGCTATTACTGTTTTTTTGTTGTTGTTGTTTTGAATTTTGTTTTGTACAATTTTTGCATTTTGTTTGGCTTTTTTTGCAAAAGGGGGTGCGCATTTACATTAACAGATCGGTAATTAGAAACTTATTGAAGGAATTGCAGGTAAATGGGGAAACTGACAAGAAAGATGATTCCGGCAATGAGACCGGTGCTGGCGAACATGAGCAAGAAGAAGACGATGTTAATGTGGGCTATGACAAAACCAAGTCATTCTTTGACAATATTTCGTGCGAAGCGGCAACCGATCGAACGAAAGGAAAGAACCGCACGGACTGGCGTCATGAGCGAAAGATTAATAGTGAAACATTTGGTGTTTCTTCAGCCCGGCGTGGAGGGTAAATATTTAAAAATATATATTTATATATCGAGTGTAGTACATGGTATTTTTGGGTTAAGATTCTTCAACTACCGAGGTCGAGGAGGTTATTTTAACCGAAATAACATGAACAACATGAATGGATATCGAGGTGGCGGATACAGAGGCGGCGCTAATAATTTCCGGGGAAGGAATTTTAACAATAGAAACTTCAATCAACAGTCCGCTGGAAATGGCATGCCTCAGCCAATCAGTAAATCTGATTCAAATCCAGCTGGAGCACAAGTGGTTGCAGTTCCCGCAGCAGTGCCAATAGCTGCAGGTAATTTATTTTGTTGATGAAAACGTTTACGTTTACTGTACTTACTTTTTTATCTATTTCAGCTAACTAAAGCCAACATTCTTCCAATTTTAACAGTTGGCCAACATATTTTGCACATTTAATTACACTCGACACTGACACCTAAAACATCCCCATAGAGTTTATTATTGGTGCAAAAGCAGTAGGTCAGCAGCGTTCCACGCGTGAGTGCACAAAAATAACTCTGCGTATGTTAAAAGTCATTACAGCCAAAAAAAAAACAATTTTTGTGCAAATTGAAGTTAGTGTACGCGCGTGAATGTGAATGCTTTTTATATAAATACAATTTACCTATCTCAGAAAAGTGAACTCTAAAATACAAAAACAAAATATAATAATTTCAATGAAAAAGAAAAACTTTTGATGCGATTCAAAGTTTATATCCTACAAAAGGCATTTGCTTAATTATAAAAGTGTGTGCTGGATTCATACATTAATAAATTCTGTGAACACAACGTAAATACCTACGCAGATACGATAATGAATTGATTTTAAAATACCATATTAATACAAGAAAGCGTAAATGTAACAACAACAAGACTGTTAGATTGAAAGAAAATAATTTATATTATATAACCCAAAATTGAGAATGTAAGAATAATATTTATAATATTATGTCATGTTTGGAAATGGAAACGCTACAGTTGGCTGCCGGGCATGCAAGATGCATCACTGGCCTTTGGATTCGCATGAATTGTATCCTTATTTGGATGTCACTGGAGAATAGACAACTACACACAAAACTTATTACATTACATCCAAGTTATTAATTATGATTATAAAATTTTAGTTATTGTAAATTAAAAAGAAATAAATAAGGAAAACGCACTTTTCAATAAACAGAGATACATACAAAAAGCAAACAAATCGAATAAATGATTTTATAACAAAGTTTTAACGTACAAATAATATAAAGTAAATTCGAGCTAAGTAACTAATTCCTAGTAATCATTTATCATTATTATATTATACTATATACTACCCACTATGTAGATTGTCTACATTGTAGAGTTAGTATACACACACACATGCGATTATTTTTATTAGTTTTTTTGGAAATATGAAAGTGCGATATATTTAAATAATTTGTATTTCTTTGATATTATGCTTGACTTTTGTTGTAAAAGCATGTGATGCTCCAAATATTGGTAAATTAATTGTAAATTATATCGTTGTACCGCTTTCATTTATATAAATTCATTTACGTATATGACATTTTCTTCGTAAACCCCCCGGCGGTATATTAAATAATGTATCAACTATTCTAAATATATATAGTGTTTTGTATTTGGTGATCAAATGTTATTATTAAGATATTTTTTGTACTAGTTGAACAATATCGGTCTGTCCTGGGTCCACAATTTTAAAGCACTCATTTTTGAAGTCGTAAATGTAGCAATATGTGATGAATTAACCGTGATTTTAAGTTAACGCAGGCCAACAAAGAAAATGTTAGTATTAAATGAACAAGTTTAATAAACATAAAAAAACAATTCCAATGTTTTGTGGGCCCGTTCGATTGTTAAGTAGACTATAATGTTCAACAATCTATCTATGATCTAGTAAACGTTCAAATCAAATGGCCACTACCTGTTATCGCAGAGATGTATTATTATTAAACAAAATATGTATCTTTAAATCGAGATTTATTAATAATATATTGCTTTTTAAGTTGGGTTTTACATCATAACAAATAATCTTGTATTAAAACATTCATCATAAACTATCATCATACAGCTTTTAAATAAATTATTATTTCAAATGAACGATATACTGATGTTTTTATACAACAAAACTTAAAATACAAATATATATATATATATATATATATTTTTTTTTTTGTGTTAGAATAGGGTTCACACCGTTTGCCTA
>JAAAKO020016991.1:0-15979 GCA_010015015.2 Bolitophila cinerea
GAAAAAATCAAAAATCTTTCTATTATGAAATTTGACTATCGTCTATATTCACGTCTGTCAAAATATGTTGGTTATTACGAAAGTAAAAACGCGGTAACATTATGCGAACTTACAAAAGATGATTTAAATGCTAATGGTCCTCCACATAACGATGAAAAGGGTTGGAAAAAGGTATAAAACAATTATACTATTATTGAAATGACTTTTTAATTATTATGTTTTATTTTTAATTTAGGTTTGAAAAGACTATAAATATGTGGTTAGGAATAAACTAACAAACAACAAAATTAATTTAAATGGAACTGTAGGAGTTTGCGTGCCGTTTGCGTGCAGACCTTGCACACACACACTAATGCAATATTCTGACAGTTCGATAATTTGTTAGGTTATGACTCGTCACGACGTTGAACGTTGAACTGTCAGCTATTGGCGAAATCCACACCCGATAGAGGAGCTGTTTTTTGTGTAAAAATTGACGTTAGCTGAGTCATTTGTTTGAATGTATGCGTGCAATTTTGTATAAGATGATCACTCACGAAACGTCATAATCATATTGTTGCCATCGTGGATGGATTTCGTTAATAAAAACTGGTTTTATTTAAAAAAAATTAACATATGATTTTAACCTATAATTTTACTATGAAATCCACAAATATTTCAATTTTAGGAAACACATGAAGCATTTTAGGAATGTTCTAAAATGTCTAAAAGGTCTAAAACCTAAAATATTTTGAGCGTGAATACAGCCGATTGACGAGCCTGCACTTTTTGAGTCTGTGAATATTACAATTTTAGTTTTCCTCATTGTGATAGCATATTTTAGGGCAAAGAATATTAATATTAACTCGGTAGTCATAATTGTTATTTTCCCTTAGCTTAGATAGAGCAATACAACTTTATTTTGGAGAAATATACATAAATGTTATGCTTTGGTTATGAACATCTCTTTAAAAATTAGGCAGTAAAATTTGACGTGTCACCATAGGGATCCTTCATGCTCACTATAGGCGCTGTTTTCGTAAAGGGGTTTGGACACCGATCTGTCAAACAAGTGTAATTATGAGGTTATGTGTACATGTTGATGCAAAATTTAACACAGATGTATACACACAAAAATTAGGTTAAATAATATTTTTGACAGTAGTGTCCAATTTTTTAATTCCACAAATTGCCATTATGATTGACTAAGATTATTTTGTTTTTTTTTTGTTTTTTACAAATGGCTATCAATTTTCAATTTCAAGAATTAGTTATGCATTGTTTTTGAAATATTTACTGGGCAACATCGTATTTTATAAGAAGCTATTTTTCATTAATTTTGCAAAAAAAAAATTGTTAGAAAATGATATTTTACCATCTGTTTTTTGTAGTATTTTTTATTCACCCAACCATCAGAATTAAAGCGAACTTTTTGTTGACAAGAAGATAATGTGTTTTAGAACTTATCTTTTAAATTTTTAAATACTATGGACCTAAGTCCACACCGCGCGTCAATGGTAAGTTTATTATGTCTGCGATTACCATAATAATATATAATACAAATAAAAAAACGGCCACCCAATCGACCGGCATAACAATAATATGTATTTTAAGATCTCCTATAACGTGCGACGTTCGCGCCTGTAAATATTCCTATAGCATGACACATTTTTTTGGCACACTCGAGGCAATTTAAAAATACACGTCGGACGTTTCTGTCCGCTGTGATCCGAAATACGTAAACGTTAAAGGGCAAAGGATGAATTGCAACACACATTGTGTCAATTTCACGTGAGCAGATGTGATAAATCCCATAATAGCCCAGCGTATTCAATATTATACAATGTCATTAGAGAGAATTCTCCAAAACAAACGCTCGTGTATCCTATTTAATTGGCAGTTAGCGTAATTGCGATCGAGTGCGTGCATATTGAATTCGGCTAGGACAACGGAGCTAATACATAAATTTTATACTAACATATTGCATAAAAGACTAATTAATCTAAATCACCTAATGAGAGCTAATTAAAAATAAATAAATAAATGTTGTTGCAAGTTCAAATACAAATTCAAATACACTTAGATGAATTACCTGCGTGGTGTGAGAAACTGTTGTCATAATTAATTTGCCGAGCGCTGTCAAAGTGTGTTCAAACATTGTATAATAATATACATATGTGTATCTCTCTCTGTCTCAAGGTGGACCAAGTTCAATGCCAGCAATGCGCACATTAATTATAATTTAAGAGCAAGTGTATATATTAGTTCTGTAAATTTATTTTATACTTGTATTTGCTAAATATTGAACAAACACAAAAGTGTCACTGCCAAATGTTTTACGAGTGTATTCTGTTTATGTTATTTTATTAAGTTAACTAAGAGCGCGATCCGCTAACTCGGTCGGAGTTCCGATGTCGGTCGGAACAACAATCTAAACGCAACGACCGATTGCGATGAAGCGATCCGCTAACGCAATCGGAACGCTGTCGATACTAGCAATTTCGGAGTTTTTTCTTCCGATTGCGATTGTTATATAATGTTTTTTGGTATTGCAAAACGTCATTTAACACCAACAAAAGGCGGCAATAAGACTAAAATTTTAATTTATTATTATTTATTTCTTTTTTTTTAATAAAAAACATTTATTACAAGTTTTCATTTAGATGTATAATAAAATAATCATTATTATTTGACAAATCAATACATGTTTTAAACATAACCATAAATATTGTATGTCTAATATACAAGAACTTATGGTTGCAGCTGATGATAACCGAAAAATTTAAATCCTCCTCTTGCACTTGCGTCTATACTTGCACTTACCGGGCACGTAAACACACACAATGTAAATTCACACCATATTTAGATGATTTTTTGTACGTTTAATTCGTTTTCAACACACTGGAAGTGGAAACGTACTTGCCAACCATATGTTGGTTCTCTGCGAGAATCTCTGTGGCCAGGGTAACACAAACTTTACACTTACGTTTTTCTAGTGCGCCCTTTTATTGCGCTGTAGCAGCCCCATAAATTTAAATCCTTATTAAGGACTTCTCGAGTGGCACCAGATAGAGATACTTTGACCACTTTATTTTTGTTGCCCTAACCCTCCTCTATAAATCACTTTTGGATATACATTTACTCTATCTCTCCCGGTGTGCAATTTGTCATTTCAAGTACGGTACACGACTGTCCTTGGTCTGACCTAAGATCCCCAGACATTCCCTAATACAGACGTACATACACTTTGTCTACGCCTAGGACTGTACATCTGTCTGTACATCTACGACCGATAGAATGACCGTACCCCGTACAAATTTAATCATGTGATTCTATAGCGAACCGTAAGCTAAAATAAATACTTAGCATTTTAAAATTCATACATCGGAAAAATATTACTAGAAAAAAAGCCACGACCGTTAACCGATCTGTGCGGTGACTGTATATATTTCACATGCACATATATAATATATAATTATCGTACCTATATGCCACTGACCATGTGATTCTTTAGCAAAACCGTAAGCTATAATAATGCGTTTTAATCGCAGTCCCGTAGTCTGTTTAATGGCACAATCAGGTCGATATTGCAGGACCGTACAAATCTATTACAAACAGACCGTACAAATAACACTGCGATACTGTTTTTCCGGACTGTGAATACACTAACAGGCCGCAGTCCCGAAGTCTGTTCAATGGCACAATCAAATCGATATTTCAGGACCGTACAAAAAACAATGCTATACAGTATTTCTGGACTGCGATTTTGGTACACGAACAGTGCGGTATTTGATATTATTATTCCAGACTGTACTTACACATTAAGTGGAGACGGTACTTATAAGACTGGTGTAACAAGCCATAGGACTGAGCATTGCGACTATTGCGGTACCGCACGGTCCTGAATTGCAGGGTTAGACTGGGATAGTTTTCTTTAATAATATGCCCACTTCCCTTGAGTGGGAATAATATGTAAAATCAATTTTCTGACATGCTTATATATATATATATACTAAAAACTGCCCATCAAATCTATGAAAAAACCTTTTTTTTTGCTTATTTTGAATAATGTTCTTTAAAACAGTTCTAAGGATATAAGGATTGTATTAGCTCTGCCTGGTTTCCGGAGTCTAGAAAGGCCCGAAAACAATTATCTTTTAAATCCTCTTATGAGTAGTATATTTTAAAGATTTGACTAATTCTGGCATATATGTAGTCTATTACATGGCTAAAAATAGTATTGAACCGCATTAAACGACAGCGTATATAACCAAATTATAATTTTCGTACTATAAAATGTCTCTAACGCGAGCAAAATAGCGCAGGCGGAACCGTAACAATCAATATCGGAACTTTTACAGTTCAAATCGGAACCAAAATAGTTAGCGGATCGCTTTATAACAATTTCGGAGTTATACCGACCGCGATTGGAACAAGAACGCAAATTGAATTTAGACGTTTGACCGACCGATATTGGAATTCCGATTGCTTAGCGGATCGCGCTATAAGTTGAATAGTTGAATCACTAAGATTTAGGAAGGTATTAAGAGAAGTCTCTAATATCTTTTTTAGGGTAAACATGATAAGCCTAAACAGAAAAACCTGAACCTTATAAACGGAAATAATTTGTAGAAGTAGATAGAACGGGAACGTATGTTTATTTACCTTTATGATATTATTTTAGACCCGTTTGTAAGAAATTAATTGAACTGGACAAAAAATGATAAAATAAAATAATGTAATGAGTATTAAAAAAAATAATTTTCTCCAATTTAAAAAAAATGTTCACAAAAAAAATGTGCTCAAAATAAATAATAAATGACACCAAAACAAAAAAAGTTGGTGCCCAAATAAGTGTTCCCAAAAATATATAAAAATCCCACCTTAATAAATAAAAACTTTTTTAGATGCAATTTTTTTTGGTGCACTTTAATTTTTTAAGGCTTACACTTTTTTTAAGCAGGACGTTTTTTTGAGGTTCACACTTTTTTTGAGGTGCAGGTTTTTTTGATATTATTTTTTATGAAGTTCTTTTTTAAAATATTCCATTTTTTTCACCTTATAATAACAGTTTTCACCGAGAAAAATACATACTCCAAAAACATATATTACCAGCCAGAATGTATAGTTTCCACATAAAGTTTCTGTTTTGTTAGCTTTTTTTTGTAGATTTTTATTTAATTGCTGGACATTATTAAATTTTTTGGTGTAAGCTAAAAAATGCCTTTTCAAAATTACCGAAATTAAATCAAACCTATTTTTTTGCTTTCTACAAATCTGTTTTTGTAATTGTTTTTAATAAAGACCCATTTTTGAGAAGTTATTTAAAAATGTATATTTTTGGGAAATTTGGAATTTGAATTTTTAAAACTCCACAAAATTTGAAATCCCGAAATTACAATTAAAATACTTTGTTATTTCTATGTTTCAAAATTGTGAATTAAGAATATATTAAAACCATTGTTTAAGTTCAATTTTGTCATTACTCATTAAATTATACTACATAACATTTTCAAAGCGTTTTGATTAAAATTCCCAAACCTTTTTTTAATCAAATCACACGCAGAATGTTTATTAAATAGAAAATAGTTTGAGTTTTCTATACTTTTTTTTGGGTTTTGCGTTCTATTTTCCTTTTGGTAACAAACAAAAATATAACCCAGTGCTTCCACGCAGATATATATTTTTTACTTGTGTTATGTTATGATGACATAAAAAAGTCTCATTTCTAACCCCAATGGCAATTATGTGTATATGTATACCCATAAATCCGACGATTAGGTCTTGAAAGAATTTATCAGCAACCGACGGCGATGACGGCATATCAACCGAAAACTCTACCATCGTCAGCTCCGCACAAAACTTTTGACTTTATTAATTACTTAATTTGTGTATATTTTTTAATAAACCTTACCACCCTCTGCTCTTCACATTTTATTGTCGCACATTATAGAATCCGGGTGCGTTTGTCCAGACGATCCACCGACCCTATTACTAAAATTATATAAACATAACAAAAATCAAATTTACTAACGTCATTTTTTCTCTCCACATTTCTATACTTCCAAATTTATGTTGCTACTAACTCTCGACCAACAACCCGCTTCACCATTTTTGCGGCTTCTTCAATCAATCGAACAAAACCGAAAATAAAATACGAAAAAACCCAAACAACAACTTCAACCCTGACGAAATGACAATACAATACACACACACACAAATGCTCACTCAATCACGTTGCACCATCACAACCGCACCTATACCCAATCTCCACACTAACACAAAATGTCTCAAAAATGGACATAACCTATAAACATATGCTAAACTACACCATAACCATATGCTAACTACACCAAACCAACACCATCAATCACCACCAAATTCCAATAAATCCACACGTTTTGCTTGAAAATAACGAAGTGTATGATTTGCAACTGCCAAATCGAGATAATAGTGGTGGTAAGACAATATATTATTTACAGTTTATATACTTTTATACTTTAATTTATTTCCTTTTATTCTATTTTTCTTTGCAATATAGAGCTTTTTTATTTTAGAATGGTAATTGCTTAATAATTTTGCTTTTGTTGTAAGGTCAAGTAGATTGCATGCAACAATATGGTGTAGACCCATAATAGTTTTTTTACATACAAGAATTATTGAAAAAACTGGATTCTAATGCACTACGACTTTTTTTTGTACAGGAGCAACCTTTGGCACCGGAATCACCGCCATTAAGCTGACAGCATTGGGCAGACCACAGTTGCTTGTAAGTATATATAATATATATTCGTCCTGCCTTTTGTTGTTGTATTGGAGGCTGAAATCTAATCTAAACGTTAAACGATTTCAGCTCCATCTTATAATTAAAAAAAACAACACAAATCCATTTAAAGTTACAAGTATTTTGTCAATTAAAAAACAGTTTAAACCCTTTCGAGTTTTGCCGGTGACATGCAAACTATACCTAGTTAAAATCTCCTTTCTCTCTTCTTCTCTTGTGTTTTTGTTAAATAAAAGAAGAGTGATTGTTGTTGTATACTGAAAATCTTTTGGGGTCTATTTCATGCCGCCGTTTTGCCGGTAAATAGATGTTTACATGACCTAACTGTGGCTGTGGCGTATTGGACTAGGATTTTACGTCATACGTATGAAAAAAATGAAAAGGATTTTTATGTGTTCTTCTTATTCTACCTTCACGGTCCTCTATAAATGCCGTCATCCGAGGAGGGATGGCAACGTTTCCTGGGTTCCCTATATTTTGTTTACATTTTGGTTTTTGTTTTTTTGATAGCTTTTATATTTCTTATATTGTTTATCAAAAACTTACGATAAAATGTTTGGAATACGTGAGGAACTGAACATCACAACGATAAAGATATAGTTTAATTTGTTTTTCTGTTTTTCAAAAATCTGATCCTTGCGTTTTTTTAAATTTTTAAATTTGAAAATGCCTTCTCCTTGTCATATATTGTGGAAACGGCCGGTTTTGGCGTTTGTATTATGACGCTTTAATGTCATTCTGCCAAAAAATGCCAGATATCGACATACATTCGGTTAAGTTGGTCAAAACACTTATTTTGACAATTTGTGTCAATGTGTCGCCATATTTGGCACGCTTTTTATTTTGACAACCATGTTCATTATATTTTGCTATTTGACGCTCTTACCTTGTATATTCGGTGCAGCGCAGAATAAAACAAGCGGATTGTAGAATTGAATATTACATATACAGACCATCCAGCGATTCCACATCCTGTTACATTGCCATTATAACGTTTAAGAGCAACAAAAGCGCTAAGTGTTGACAAAAGTAGTGAAAAGTTGACAACATTTGGAGGAGATAAGCTTTGGGATCGTAACAACTTCCTAAATACTAAAATGCATGTGACAGGGTGACAGAATAAAGAGCTCCATCGGCCGGTGTCTTAAAAAAAAACTCTTAAAGCTGCATCACTACAACATATAACAAAAAAATGGGTTACACGAACAACTTGCCAACTGCGTACATGTGTTTCCACATCGGGCGACTACTGTTCCGTATCGTTCTCTTCGGTTTGTCTTGTCGTTAACGCGGTCTTTACTACAAAATCATTGCGCCAAGTTTTTAAACGCTACGATTGGCTAAAAGAGGTACTCTTTAAGGCGGGGTTCTCCCTACCTTGTTAGGGAGTATGGTTGTCAATTGTCTCATTGTTATACTCAATAAGACAGGCTTCTATACCCTTGCCTATGCCGATCATATTACGATTATCCTCAAAAAAATACGCTAGTGTACTATGCGATATTATGCAGAACGCTCAGAACATATCTCTCAACGTTGTGACAAACTCAATCTTTCTGTTAACCCCGAAAATACCGAAGTCAACCTTTTTACACAAAATACCAGGATTGATGGACTTCGGACAATTAATTTCGAAACTTACCCATCTAGAGAGTTGCTAAAGTAAAATACTTATGTTATAGGTGTTATACTCGATAGTAAACTCTCTTCAAAAGACCACTTGGATAATAAGCTGGTCGGAAGGCTTTTGATAGGTTTAGGGGCCTTTCTCCTAAGGTGGGTCCACTGGTTTTACGTAGCCATTATTAGACCCCTGGCGACCTATGCCTCCATAATATAGTAGCAGAGATCTAAAAGGCCAACGGTTGTTAGACAACTCGAAAAGTTTCAACGGCTTGTTTGTATCGGCATCTCGAGTGCTTTTAAAAAATCTCTGACATCCGCTCTGGAAGTGTTTTTGAATCTTCCACTTATTCACTTCTTTATTGATGCGAATGCCAGGGCAGTGGCGCAAAGGCTATCTCTTAATGGATGTTGGAAGTTATCACGTAGAGGTCTTGCCTCTATCTGGAGCAAGACGATATCTTCAAAGTCGGAATTTGGTATGCCGTCTGACTACGTCATCCCAACATTCCGCTTTGAAAGGCTTTCTAAAGTAACGATTCCTAACAGGGAGAAATGGAGCAAGGGCTGGTATACACAATGCCAGCTCCCATGTCCCTTGGGGGATACGCTTCGGTCTTTCAGACAGAAGTGTATGCAATCCTCGTTGCTGTTTTCCAGAAATCGGATGAGATTGACGGGACTAACTACATTTGCTCAGACAGCCAAGCAGCTTTAAGAGCATTAAGTGCATCCAGATTTACTTCGGCATTAGTACTTAGTTGCTGGAAAAAGCTTCAGGTGCTAACACGCCGATTTTCTGTAAGCTTGATTTGGGTCCCTGGTCATTTAGGGATTCCAGGTAATAAGCAAGCAGATATTTTTGCTAAGACCGGTAGTGAATTATCTTTTACAGGACCAGAACATGCCGTCGGAATCTCGATCTCACTCATAAAGTCCTGGGTTAGAGACCTGATGAAAAACGGCCAACTCTCACACTGGACCTCCAGGACTGGTTGCGATAAATCGAAGCTATTCTTAAAGAGGCCCAGTGAGACGTTAACCAAATCGGCGCTAAACTTTAAGGCCACTACCTCGGCTTAGTTTGTTTGCGAAATCTTAACAGGATACTGTAAACTGAATTAGCACCTGCATAGGGTGTGATTTTTCGGAAGCCTGTCTCCATGTCCCCTGGATCTGCCAATGGTAAGGGGTTGACTTCAGTGAAACCGTCTGTTAAATTCACCGCGTTATTAATTCAAACCCAACTCGTAAAAAACTTCATTGTGGATTTTGTTGAACTATTTCAATAGAACATCTTTAGCACGTAGAAGGCATTTTTATTTTGATAAATCGTCAATGATTTTAATTTAAACTAAAATATACTGTCATCACAAAGATCTACTAATGGAGTAATCAAAGTTTTACGTTACGTCACATTAGGAGCTTATTTGATCTAGTAAAATGATCGTATTTTATAGTTTATCCAACTTGGTCTACTAAAAAATGTTAGCATTGAATAATTGCCACAGAAAATGCAGATACACAATGAAGCCAAAAATAAAATCATCACAAGAACAGCTGTTTGTAATCTAAATATACTAAATGCTACAGCCAAGAATAGAGTAAAGTTTATGCGACAGTACCCGAGGGCAATTCCGCGCACTTTGTTTAACAAAATATAGTCAGTAATGCAATTTAGTTCCAACAAAAACTATAGACACATTGGCGCCAAGTGATGCCAAACATGCCAATATTATGTGATGTATATTAAAAAAAGGGATTATGGATGAATTGGCAATACCACTAATTATGAGAGAAAACAAACTTGTACCAAATAAAAAAACTATTTATGTTACATTTCATTCTTTTTCTATGATTAAAACTATACACATAGAATAATAATACTCAAAGAATCATGTTTCAGAAGAAACAATTGTTTCTTTCAAATTGTTCTTTTATCCAGTTTTAGTGATAATTGGAAGACATCTCCTGGTGCAGCTGAGAACCTACATAAAATGCCGAAAATTAAATCTCAAATCTGGTTATCTTATAAACTGTTTATTTTAGAACCGATCTTGAAATCTTGTATTGCTTATTATCAAAATTTGAGAATCAAACCTCATAATATAAAAATATTAATAATCTATAACCCAAATTATTCTATATCTTTTCAATGAAAATAAAATTGGTTGTAAAAATATACACGCAGCGATCAAAATCAATCGCGCATAACGTTTTTTTTAAACGGTGTTTTATTGAGATAATATACTTTTTAGGTTATCTTTCGTTTGGACTATCAGATTAAAGAATATATAATTTGAGATTACTTTTTTTCATAAGGTTTGGATAAAATAAATTTTACATGGTATCTACTTTATGGAAAATCTTGTTTTTTGAAAATTATCAATTTCAAAAACGGAAATAGCCTAAATGGGACGACCTTTGAAATTAAAATTACGCGATATAGCTGGCACTTCCCTTGCATCTTTCTTCTGTTTTTGCTGCATTCATAATTTAATTTGGTTAATATATAATTGAATTAGGTTGTAAAGAAATGAATAGGATATTTTGAGATTAAATTCATTCCAAAAAAATTATCAGAGTATAAAAGTCCAGAGTACATCCAAATTCTCAAAATAAGGGTTTTTAATCACGTATTTCAAAATCCCGTATTATACACAAGCAACAAAATGAAACAAAACAAAAATACGAGAATTATAAATACGGGATTTTAAACCATTCCCTTAAAATAATACTATTTCTTTCCTTCTGTACTTTATTATTTCAAAAAAAGGTTATTTAATGGTTATAATATAGGGTTGGCGTAGATGATTGACTTTTAGTTCTTGCAAATTTGGGTTTGGTACAAAATCTGAAGAAAAAAGAAACATCGAAAAACACAATAAAAATTTGTAATTTGTAGATTTGTCAGTTTTTTAGTTGTATACTTGTATAGTTGTATACGCAAACGGTCACGTCTTTCAAAATAGTTCTAAAATTACTATAAATAAGAATGCTATTTTAAGAATAAAAAACTACTCACTAAAAATTCTGCAAAAAAACATTGCAACCGCTCATAATTGCAATAATTACTCTTTAAAGTCTAATTTTAAAACAACTACTTTTTTACGTAAAATTGCGTAAAGCTTGCACCTACGCTAAGTAATATACTAATCTCTGCGTCTATTTCCATTTAGCTGCAAATGTCCGAGGTCATTATTCGCACGCGTCAATACATGATGGAATTGGTCGGCGGCCAAGGCAACGTAATGACGCATCACAAGACTATTAAAGATCTCGAACAGTATTACGCATCGATGGGCGAGAACAAGGACGTTAAGGATTTTTTGCAGAACATTACCTCGGACAAGGAAGGGTAAACGCAAAGTCCCTATTTCAATATTTAGCGATTTTTTTAATTGACAATTCTTGTTGTATTTGGCAGTATTTTGCATTTGTTCCCATGGTCCGGCATCGTGGACGAGGACTCACAGCTGAGCGAGACGTTCCGTGTACCCGACCCAAAGACCGGCCAGATGCGACGCCTTACCTCACAGATTCCACCTAAGGAAGAGGAAATGTTCCGTAACATGATCCGTCGTCTGAACACAATCGTTAAGGTGCGTATAGCGTTATAATCAATCGGATATATTATACTAGTACTGGTATAAGTATTAATCAAATACTAAATGTTTCGTATAGGCTGCTGAGGAACTTGACGTCCGTATAATGATTGACGCCGAGCAGACCTACTTCCAGCCGGCTATCTCACGAATCACTTTGGAAATGATGAGGAAGTACAACAAAGAGAAGGCAATCGTTTTCAATACGTACCAATGCTATTTGAAGAATACCTTCAATGAGGTAATTTACTCTTTTTATTCAATTTCTCCGCTTTTTTTCTAAACCTATATATAAATATACTAATAATTGTCTTTACACTCAATAGGTGTGCACAGATCTGGAGCAGGCTAAGCGTCAAAACTTCTATTTCGGTGCAAAACTGGTGCGCGGTGCTTACATTGAACAGGAACGTGCACGTGCTGCTGCCCTCGGCTACGCTGATCCGACCAACGAGAACTTCGACGCTACCACAGCCATGTACCACAAAACCTTGACCGAGTGTTTGCGACGCATTAAGGTGAGTTTATCAAGATATTATGTATTCGATTTTGAGGTGTCTACTATAACCGTTTCGAGGAATTTGGCCTTGACAAAGAACAAAATTTCGCAGCTTAGATTACAATCGAAGATCGTCAGTAATGGAAAACCCACAGAAAAAAGAGGCCATGTGATCCATAGGATCGTTTTACTTTTTTTGGAAATGAATGGTTCCAATGATATTTGGTTTAATGATACAAATTGGAAATCGAGTGAAATATCGTTTGTCACAGAGTATTCTCGAGCTCACCTTATACTGTTTTTGAAAGGCAAATTGTTTGGGAACCAAGCTTTTCCAGTGATATTACTTTGTCGGCCCATAGAAGAAGAAGCATTTATTTGGATTTCTTCAATAATATTTTAATGGAAATTCGGAATTTAAAAATATGTTAATGAACATATATATTGATTGGCCTGATTGGATCTCACAAACGAACTCTAATGGTGGTCTGGCAGCCTTCCCAAGCTTTATTTATACAAATCAAATCTATGTTTTATGACTTTGGATTTTAATAAGAAATAAATTTAATCAACAAAATAAACCAAAAGATGAAAACAACTTCTTGATGTTCTCATAGCGATCAAAGTAAATAACCCTTGTCCAAGGAGCCTAAGAATCTCTAAAACAGTTCGAAAGTTCTCCGGAACAACTATATTAAAAAACAGAATTCTATACTTCCTTGAAATAATATAAAGTTTTGAATTCGTGTTTATTCGTGCTCATAGATTTTCTTAAATATGTTAAAAAATAGGTTTTCCTTGTATAATAATTATATAATTATTATGTTGTGTATTTATGTATAGAATAAAAGCCGTCAGTAATAGACAGTTTTGTGTCTAAGAAATTTCTCTCTTATTTATATCTAAGCTTCATTTAATTATTGTTTAGACATCATTGCTTGATATACGAACGTATTAGGACAAAATCTAAAAAGTAGGGTACAATCAAAATTGTGCATTGCTTGATTATATTTTATATTGTATCAGTGTCAAAGTACCAATCATGTCTCAAAACAAAATGTATGTACCGCTTTGATCGTTTCAGTCTCGAATGTTCAAAATATTTTTTTAAATCCGGACCAATAATCTCCATTGACTTATATTTGTATCGCTTTTCACTGATTTAAAGACCAAATTCATCAATCGCTTCATTTGTGGTTTTTTAATTGGGGTCATTAGTTTATGTGGTCATATCTACCAGGACTAAAGAACCACAATTTAGGGTTATTTTTTAAAATCTGGCTCAACGAACCAAATTTATTTATTGCTATGCCGCCTCTATGGTAATTTTGACACCAAGGAACAAATCAAGTTTAAATCCGGCTTAAATCCTTATTTGCCTACATTCTCTCTGTTTAAACGTATTTTCTTTTTATATTCGACTAAAATAATCTCAAAAGTTTTACGTATTTCATATAATTTCTATTTTATTATTTTCCTATTTTTTAAACATAGTCTCATCAAACATTTTTTTTAAATTTTCATGTAATAAAAAAACATGTTTTTCATCTCCATGTCAGAGCTTCAAAGAAAAGGGTGTGGACGCCAAAAAGATTGGCATCATGGTGGCATCGCACAACGAGGACACCGTTCGCTTTGCCCTGGAGCAAATGAAGGAAATCGGTATCTCGCCCGAGGACAAGGTCATCTGTTTCGGGCAGCTGTTGGGCATGTGTGATTACATTACGTTCCCGTTAGGTAAGTTTTACTCAAAAAAATGTTTTTGTTGTAGATTTAATATATCTTTTTTGCGCTTTTGCGCTTTTGTTCTTTCACAGGTCAATCCGGCTACTCGGCATACAAGTACATCCCGTACGGACCCGTTCACGAGGTACTGCCCTACCTGTCCCGACGTGCCATCGAGAACAAGGGCGTCTTGCAGAAGATCAACAAAGAGAAACGCTTGCTGCGCTCTGAAATCTTCCGCCGGATCATCCGTGGTCAGCTATTGTACAAGCCCAAGGGCAACTACGTTCCGATCTAAACGCAACAACAACAGTAAACGCGTACTCTGACCTGCATCTCATCACGCACCGGGAAAACCAATATATTAATAATTCCACAACCAATACCGTTGTGTCATTATTGTTGTGTGTTGTCTCCCGTTGTATTGTTTGTGCAAGTGCGAGTCGCGTACGACAGCGGCTGTGTGCTCGCATTCAGTTCTAGTTTAAAAAAACCTTTCACTGATCCCAACAACAACATATACAAAATACGGGAGATTGTGAGAAGCATAATTAGTTTTCAATTAACGTAAAACACACAAACACGCTCACGTGAAAGTTCACCCACAGCTAAAACACTCACGTAACACACCAGACACCAAAACACATACATACATACACACACTTACGAGTCATAATATTAATGTTTAAAAACAACAGCTTATAATAATCTCAATGTTATTGTTTTTCGTTGAAGTTGTTAGGCTAAATACTATTTACATATAATACGAAAATACTGTTGCCCAGGGGGCATTCTCGAGAAAAAGACGAGGTACACAACTATATATTGATTTAGTTTTTAATGATAGCATTATTTTAGAAAAGAACATGTGATTTTAATTCTTAATATGCAAAGACAACCAGAAGTATCAGTCCTTTCCACTTGTTCCTCGGTACCTACACTAGGCTAAAGGCAAGATCTTGCGCAGATAATGCGTGAACTTGTGTTCAGCCTGGGGTCTGTTATTTACATTATGTTGTGCTGTTTAATTTTGTTTGTTTTGTCTGCTTTTCTTTTAATTTTCTGTGGCGTCGATCTCGTAAGTCATAATAAATAGTAGTAGTCTCGCAGTTATTCGTCTGCGTTGCGTCGTACATGTTTTCCTATAATTTATATCCGACGACGTAGTGTGTGATCAAGAATCTCATTAAAAAAACGTAATGTAATTATTGTTGTTTGTGAATCCCCAGCCCTCGTGTTTTATGTTAATATAATAATAAGTACCTTGAATTTGACAAAAATCTAAAAATGTCCGTGTATTACATAAATGGAATGAATAAATAAATATAAATAAACATTAAAATGCAGAAAGAGTGCAGACACACTGAGACAGCCTTTCGCTGGTGTTTTGTGTGAATTATATAAAAGAAATAGGTCATAAACAGATTCACTTACAGGACAGTATCATTCATTGACTTTGTGTAGAAGAAGCATTGATCTACAGGCCGATAAGACAAAATCACATTCAGAACAAGAATAAAAGATATAAGTTCTGACTTTGAAGAAACACAGGAACTACATTTAATTACTGGCCGGTACACACACGCACTCATTGACAGTCCATAAACACACTCACACAATGACCTCAACAAAACATTTTCAAGTCTAATATTTATTAAAAAAAAGTTTATAGCCATAAATAACTATGTAAAAAATACTCAGCGCACTGAGGGAGGTTTGTGTATTCATATTATTAAAAAAAGTGCGTGTGTTATTTGTAAATAT
>JAAAKO020017002.1:0-15975 GCA_010015015.2 Bolitophila cinerea
ATTCTCGCGAGTTGATGAGCATTGATAAATTAGTAATATATGTTTTACTTAATCAAATTTCAGAGAGTGCGAGTATGCGTGTGATATTTTAACAAAATTATTATTTATATTGCACACGTACTGAGACGCACGCGTGATGAGTAATCTTTGTCTGCTTTTAAGATTACTTTATTACTACTATTTTATATTAAAAAATGTGATAAATAAATTATGGTTTCTATTATAATATTTTTTTTGTACCTATGTTTTTTGGTCTCCAGAACAACTCTAACGTTTTGGACGATGGAAGTCTGTAAACAAAATACGTTTGGCACAGGTGTCGTTTCAGTGTGTAATGTGTAATTTGTACTTTGCCACAAATGGTGATCACAACCATAAAATTGCCTTAGTTTGACCAACGAACTACGTTGCTATAACAATTCCGTTTGATTGAGCGCGTTTATGTTTATGTAATGCAAAAACTTTATTGTACACACAGTAACAAAAGTAAATTAAAATATGCGTAAGAACAAAAATCAGCGTACTGCGATTCAAAGGCTTCAAAATAGGAGTATAGGAGATTTCATAACCGGCTGATTGAATTCGCTCAATTTATTTCGCAATATGGATTCCGAATATTTTTTCGCGAAATATAAAAAAAATAAAATATACTTCATCGTAAATTATATATAAAATTCCCAATTGGTCATAATCAGGTCATCAGTCTTTATTCCACATCTCTAGATCGTATATTTTCTAGGGTTGTTTTTAGAAAGACATATTTTAGTCGTTGAAAAACGTTGACCTCGCAATTTATTTTAGATGTTTGGGATCAAAAAGAAGTCATTGGTTGTCAAGTCAATCTTTTGTGTGAGCCGATGTTAGAGTGCTCGAATTGTCTTTGGCGTTTTGTTTTCCTGAATTCTCATAAAAATTCAGAATTGATTCAATATTGACTCTTATTATGCAGTTGAGATATAATCAAATTTAGACCAGACCATTAGCCTAGGTAAAAGTATACATCTAAGTTATTATCTCCAATGAAACTATATAAACTACAAAGCTTCAGAGAAGTACTTGCCCTTGAGGGCATCTTTCATACAACGTAGCACCATTTAAAGAATAGTTATTATGCGTTTTGATTTTAACATATTTATAATCCACCCAATTGTGATGTCTGTCTGTCGCATAATTAACTGTCCTATACTTATCCTGGTTTTAGATTAGGATTTTATTTGGGAAGGCTACGTTACTAGGTTCCTCTTGTTAAAAATAGCCTTCTGAAATGGCTAAATAGCTACTTGTAGCGTTCAATAATTATACAAACGCACTTCAAAAATAGAACACGTATAGATGACGTTGTTGTTACCAGTTTGTTGACAAAATATAGCAAGAAAGATCTTTGTACATAGATATATCTCTAAAAATATATAAAGAATATATCCCTGTTCCATCCTTGCGGGATATAGAGGTCGGTGCACAATATCGCACACCAGACACGCGTCCATTTTAAATAATTATTATTTATAATTTCAAACAATAAATAAATAAGTTATTAACATTTTTAAAATATGTAGGTTCAGTTTAATTTTTTTAAGATGATGAAAGTCCTTTAGTAGAAAATGACATTTCAATAATGTTAATAAATCCAGCTTATTTGCAAATTGCTTTACATGTAATTGCAATTTCTTCTAAACCGTTGACATTTTAACTAAAGTTAGTCTCGGTGACGCCGTCAAAGCCGTTGGTATCCCTAACTATACCATTACCGAACGAGCCGAGACGTTTATCTCCTATAATGACTGAGAATACACACGATTGTGTGGATATTGATCGATTCCTCTACTGGTGAAGATTTTTTCATAAGTTTACAGATTTCTTTAATACCACAGTCTCTTGTTTGTTTGTTTAGAGTCCCAAGTCATAATACTTATTAATGGCTCACAATAATATTTTACGTTAAATTCGTTCTTTCAAGATCAGTAACTTGTGGTATCCTTACATCGCTCGGACTGGCCACATTTTGAACGGTCAGTACTATATACACGGAGCAGTTGCAACGACCAAAAGATATCTTTCCATGTATATATATATGTTACTATTCACATATCAGTCTATATGCATTCAGCGGTTCTCTTAAACATATATCAAAAAGATAAATTATATAATACATATATTATATATATATATATATTTATATACACTGAATACAATATACAGAAGATATATATAAACACAGATTAAACTTATATTTTTTATAATCCGATGATCCGATGATCTGTGCGAACATCAGAAACATAATTCCCGATGTCTAAAGGGATTATTGAATAGAATATTGTATAAGAAGGGCATAATTACACAAGGTTTCATTCACAAAATCAGCTGAAGCGAGTTAATCAAACGTATTCGACGTGACATTTTGCTGCCGTTGAAATGAGCCACACATAACATATGCAGTGTTTTGTATATACAATAACTATATATATTTATATATATATATATTACAAAATGCAGCACGCATAATCTCAAGGTTGCAATGAATGTTACTTCAAAAAGGTGACCAAATCGGTCAAATGTAAAAAAACTACTAGCTATGAGTAACAAATAAAAACGTATCTGTAGGGAGATCATGTGTCTGTATATGTTCATGATTTGTGTATACATATGAAATGAAGATGTATTATGTGGTAGTGTGCAATGTGCATCAGTTATACAGTGTATGTAACACAGATTTTAACAAATAAGGATCGGTAATCCTTTAATCTTTATATACTTTATTATGTATATACATAGGATGTGTGAATATCGAGGTCATCTCTTAAAGGCTAATATACTAGAATATCTAGAAATCCACACAAATCCGTGCACTGCCCAATAAAAAAATGACGGATTTTTTTGATAATCAAAATACAAGAAAAAAGCTATAATCATTTTAATCATATTACACGTCCATCTCAGTTATCATCAGTTTCGGCTTTATAATCATAGTTCCTGTTGTTCATCATCATCCATCATCATCTTCAATTATCTACAATTATCGTCCCTGTAGTCATTTTCATTTATCTACAATCATCGTTCCGCTATAGTCATTATCATCATTTTGATTTTTAGAAAAAAATGAGGCAGAATTATGTTGACAGCTTTCAAGTGCGAGTGAAACAAAAATTTGGCGGCATGAAATAGACCACAAAACATTTTCAGTATACAACAACAATCATGTGCTGCACAAGCGCAGCACTCTTCTTTTATTTATCAAAAACACAAGAGAAGAAGAGAGAAAAGAGATTTTGGGAGATTTTTACAAGGTATAGTTTGCCTGTCACCCGTCGGTTTACCACACCCTCCCATCTAGTGGAGGGAGTATACCGCGTGTCCAATCCTCTCTTGAAGTGATAGCGACTTCACACGTCCTACCGAAACGAAACTCTGACTCTGACGGCATCCCAAATTCCTATGAGTGATGGTCTCGCTCGAGATGAAGGCGTGACCCTTAGAAATGGTTTTTTAAAATCCGATTAGAAAAAGTCTTTGTGCCGCCGACCTGGCTACTGCCTCGATGAAGAGGTGGAGAGGCGGCAGGCCTAAAAGGACTTCTAAGGTAGATGTGGGACTGGTTCTCAATGCACTGGAAATGCCGATGCAAACCAGTCGTTGGAACTTCTCTAATTTCCTTATGGCTGATACACTTCTAGATTTTTGCTACCACACGATAATGGCTAGGTAAAACCAGTGGACCACTTTAATGGACAGTCCCCACGACCTACCGAAAGCCTTCCGATATTGCCAAAAAACATTGGTGGCTTTGGTAAGTTTGTAGTCCAAGTGGTCCTTCCAGGGAAGTTTGTCGTCCAGTATAACACCGAGGAATTTTACTTTCGAGACCCTCTTAACTGGATTATTACCAAGAAAGATTGGACGAAGTCCTTCAATCATTTTTTTTGTGAAAAGGATGGTTTCTGTCTTCCCAGTGTTAACCTTCACACCATTTGGAGATAATATTCAAAGCATTTTGAATTATCACACAAAACGTTCGCAATATTTCCATGATATGATGACCGTAATGTCGTCTGCATATGCTAGGGTATGGAAACATCTCTCATTGAGGATAACAATGAGGTCATTGACCACCATACTTCAGAGCAGGGGGAACTTCCCCCTGAGGAGTACCTCTTTTGCCAAAACCCTAACGGTTTCACATCCTGTATCAAAGTGGACCATTCTATGTTTTAGCATAGAATCAATACATCTAGTGACTGTTGGACTAACGCGATGTGCGGATCAAGCCTTCTAGACTGAACCGAAGGAAACGTTGTTAATCGCTCCCTCGATGTCATACTGATTAGTCTAAATGACTTGGTGGTTAAATAGTTAGACTACCCTGGTTTGGGAATGAACGCTACGCGAACATTCCTCCAGGTGTCTGCTTGTTCCCAAAGCCAATCATCCTCTAAATATCGAAAGGAGACTATTTTGGATAAGCCCTAAGTAGTTCTGAAGAACTGCGGGAATAATCTCATTTACTCCAGAGATTTATACGGTGCATACGTATTGATCACCCATTAAATTTTGTCTTCATTTATAATGAAAGACGACACTTCCCTGTCTACCGGAGAGCCACCAATAACGAAGGGGATCTCCGCCGACATACTCGCATTCCGGTTAGTGTGCCTTCAGTAAGCTAACTGCTACTTCTTTCTTGGAAGTTATATACGAACCATCCGGGAGCCTAAAGGATACATTTTTAACAGCCGTGTCCATAAAGAGGGTATTATGGAGCCTCGAGGATGGTTGAACACCCTCTATTTCTTCACAAAATTTCACCCAAGATTGCTGTCCTTAGTGTTTTTTATTGTTCCTTTGAGTGGTGGAAAAGTGATTCCAGTCCTCCTGTAAGCTTGTCTTATAAGCCCTGTTAAAGGACTTTCTGACCAACTTGCGGAGATTTCGGAGATAACTTGACCACAATGGGCAAGGGTTCCTTGTCTTGATTACCCGGAGAGGGCAGGAGGACTCAAAAAACTCACGAAGGTCTTCGGTGGGAATTCGTATTTCTGATTGGTAGGAGGTTATTGAAGTAAAATTTTTCATTTTAAAATGGTTTTTAGTGAAAGTTTGTAAAAAGTGGAGAAATTTCAACAACAGCTAACAATATAGAGAAAATTTTCTTAAAAATATTGCCTGTGTTTTAGTCTATTTAATTTAATGATTTGTAAAATAAATTACCTGCCTATTAAAAATAACTAGGAATTATGAGGAAGTGAGCCAATATGTTTTATCATTAAATACTTATTAAAATTAAAAAAAGAATTTCATAGGTTTCTTAGTATTTAAGTACCTCTTTAAAATTAAGTTATTTATTTGTTTATTGTGTAGCCATTCTAAAAAAATGCAACTTTGTGCTGAATTCAAATTTAAATGATCACTTTCATTGGTAGGATAATAGGATGAAATCTCAAAACTCACCCATTTTATGTGCAATAAAATCGAATGAGCGATTAATACGTTCTCTCCGTCAAATTTTGTTATTATGAATTTGTGGTTATGTGTAAGTGTAATCTAAAATTCAATTTATAAAATAAAAAAAATATAACAATAAACATAAATATCTTAAAAACATATGCAGACTTTACAATGTCTCCTAATTTTATGACAAGCTGAATTCGGCACTTTTGAATGATATTTTATTACGGCAACGGATTCGGAAAAAAAATGAGAGTTACGGAAATTACCCTATTAAATGTCTATAAAATACCTATAAAAAGCAAATATGACATTTTTTGTAGATTAATTAGACTATTTTTTAGACAATAAGGTGGAAGGATCGTAAATTATTTTTTAAAGATAAAGACATGATGAACACAGCCGTATAATTGGGCTCTTTTACGTAGTTGTGATTTATGCTGAAAATAAAAAAAGTAAATATTGTAATTTACACAGTGTTTTTTATTTGATAAAAAGATAATTTGATACTTTTAAATGAAAACTAGAATTAGGTAAAAGGTCCATCGACTACGCAATGAAACATCTGTACCCGGTAGAGAGCGAGCCTATTTTTCCACAGGAGGTAAAGTCTTCAAATGCCGACCCATTAGAAACAAAATCACCTTTTTCGTGCATTCATTCGTCTAGACACACTCAAAATCATATTTATCTAGATTTTCCTCCTAATAAAACGTTTGTAATCCTAGAAAAATAGGATAAGGGATCCAAAAACCATCAGCTCAAGCCCGCTTCTAGCTGTACCTTATACCTATGATTAAAACATTATTTTTAATCCTTTCAACTTTTCATCATTTTCTATCTATCAATTCTTTACTAACGCTTTAAATCCCACCACATCTTTAAAAAGACCCAAACAAATGAAAGATAAAGGATTGAATTTAGATTAATAATATAGAGCGTTCACCTAGTTGCAAAGCTAGTTGGTTGGTGCGCTCGACTTTTTAAATTTTTAAATTTATTATTTTATTTTTTACCGTTAAATATCGGTTAGTTTTATTTATTCTTTGAATTTATTAAAAATTTAACAAATTTTTCAACATTAAAAGCGCACCAAGCGATCATTTAAATGAACATCCAACACGTTGTATAAGAGTCCATTTTTAACAATTTATTAAAAAGCTTATATACTTTAAAGTAAAATATTTTTTCCATAATTGAAAAAGGACCTTTTATTCTGTTTTGGAGAGAGAAAAAATCCAAAACGATATTCCACCAATATTTATATTAAATGTCTCTATAGTTTCTGAAAAAATATATTCCCTAATTAGACGATTGTCTGAAAACATAGAAAAACAAATAACATAATTGAAGTATGTATTCTATGCTAAGCCTTTTTTCCGCATTTACGGAACACTAGCTTTGCAAAACTGTAACCTCAGATGCACAGAAAACCAAATAATTAATCCTGAACACACACACACACACTTCCCTCCCTTCCGTCCTGCCAAAAGCTCAGCTCGCAGCAATCCAAATTGAATATTATATGAAATTTGTCTGCTCTGAATGACATCACAAGTTAAACGATGCGACCATCCCCAAAGCTCCCTATCCTAAGCCTCTCGGCTAAATCCAAGCACGCACACGCGATTTTTTCCCTTGCTCTTCTGCGATGTTTTTCTTAGTTTTTCTTTGTTCACGCATACCGACATAATGTACATGTGCTTGGCTCAACAAGCAAAGCTCCGCAAATATCCTCTATTTAACTTTCACTTTTTCACTTACAATGCGATGGCAGGGGGGCTGCTTATGCACACGAGTGGGCGATATTATGGGTGTGAGTTAAATGTATGTATGCAAGCACTCACACACGATGGCGTGCGCCGTTAGATTGTAAGACCTTCTAAAAGAGACCGTGAAATGTTTATGCGCGCAATTTAGATATACATACACACATGGACGGATGGATGGAGTTAGTAATACACCTCCGGGTAGGGTGGCTTCACAGCACCTAACAGCATCGTCGCTACCGTCGCGTCTTCGTTTGAATGTGTGTGTGGGTGTGTGTTTGTTTGAGTTTATAAATCTTACATGACATCCGCACGTACGATAGGAAACTGCTCTCGCATTTGAATATTCGGAAAAGCTTTCAAATCATGCTCGAACGCGTCGGTCGGTTTTGGTATATATTTATATATATATATATATATATATATATATGCTCCCTGAATGAGCCAAGTCACGTTTAAGACGTGGCCGCCTCGGCACAATCTCCTAAGCGTACGCATATGTTGTATACATATATTCACATAAATAAATATATATGTAGTATTTCGTACGTGCTTAAGCGTGTGCGCATACAATATGCATAGGGTCAGAGTCATCCTTGTCCTCGTCCTGAGTAATGACATATTCCCTGGCAGTGGTATGGGTCGTTATACTCTGATCAGCCACGGCAGGCCCTTTTTATACTTAGTTTTACTATAAATGTTCGATGTGCTCTCAGCAAAAAGTTGTCGAGAGCGTGACGGTTTTTCCTCTGGAAATATCATTCATATTCGCTTTAAGCCACTTAGTTTCAATATATATATGTCTACAATAAGCTTTAAGCACAATATACGCGATTCGACGCAATCAAATATTTACGATGCAATTTGACGTAAATTGGCAGCGTGTGAATATTCTATAAATACGTAAAATTTGAAGGACGCATTTGTGCGCATCCCTTGCTCACATCAACTCCTGAGCTCGAACACGGAGAAGTTCCCGATCACACTCACCCGCCGCTCCCGATTCATTATTCATAATGTCAAGATACGCGACGCAACGCTTTGCCGCTTGTAAACGGAACGGAATGAAGCGTCAGACGCGCTAATTAGGCAGCAACTCCACCGACGCGACAGCTCCACCGCACTGCTTGCAAGATTAATTCGTAGAGCGCAGATTTTCTTGTCCGTCTCGGGAATTAGAAGCATACACACAAACGCAAAGCATATATATATATAGTTAAATTGATAGAATGAGAACTGGGAACGCGTGTCGTTCACAGGCAATTAATCGCGTGTGTTTGTGTGTGTGTTATTTTAACTTGAAGTTTTCCAACTAAAATATAAAGTATTTTCCATAATGTATACAACCTACAACACCATTCTCTATATAAATAGTATATATACTGGTTATATACAGTAAACTTGTATTAAAGTATAAACACTGAAGTTAAGATTACAATCCGAACCAGTTGCGCTAGCGTGTGCCACAGCAGGCCGGTGCCGTAAATATAAAATATTCTCCCGAGCTACAAATGAACATTAATTTTGCCGGTAAATTAGCGGAAAGCGTGTAGAGTGTTTTACAGCAAGTATATGTGTGTGTGGTGGGGGAACGGATTGCCTGGGAGTATTCGGCAACGCACAGTGAGGTAAATAGTTTTTTTTTCATTGTAATAATTGTTGAAAAAATTACTTAATATTTTAATGTTGATGATCCTTATAGAATTTACTCACTAAAACCGAAATGAAATTAGGGGTGATCGTTACATGAAATATTTTAAATTTGAGTATAAGAAGAATTAAAACAACAATATAAAAGTAAGATTAAAACAAAAATAAAATTTAGTTTTAGAAATTTAGATTTGTTAATGTTTTTCGATATTTCAGAGCAATTTTAATACACAATAACGATTGGTAATAAATTAATAGAAAAAATATAGTTTCTTCATTTCTGCATTTTATAGTAGAAATAGGATTTTTTTCTTAAAATTACATTAAATACAAAAATAATAAAAATTTAATAATTCAATATTAATTTTTCCAGTAATTTACTGTAATCAGGAATTTTGCTTTTGTTTAAAAGGGATTGTATAGAATATGTAGTATTGTATGTTATATTATATATTATTAAAATTGTTTTCATTGTTTTTAGTTATTTTTGAAATATGTCCAGCGGCCGTATTATGATTGAATTTCTATGGATCCACTAATTTTCCGACGTTAAAAAAACCTACGAGCAAATAAAGAATTAACGATTTATTCAAAATGAAATATAGACATTACTATAACTTAAACATTATAAATTAAACCTTTTGTCTAGGTGGATCTTAGAAAATATTATTTGATGTTCGAAAAACTAGTGGATCAATAGTGACTCACTCAGAATACGGCCTCAGTAGTCGCAGGAACTTATATATCGCCCAACTCTCCTTAAATGGGATTGTGTTCAAAAAGAAAATATTTTTTGCTTTGCTAAAAATAAGAGAAAATGTTCACTAAGAATTATATTTATAAAGGAATGGATTGCTTATTTTTTGGTAGTATAAGTATTTGTATTATATTATTTTCTTTGCAAAAAAACAAGCAAAATAGTATCAAAAAACAAATAAAAGATTAGCATTTTTTTATTACTAATTATAATATTTTGTGAGATAGTACAAGCAATTGCACTTCCAACGAATTAATTGCGCCTTTGCAGTTAAAGCGAAATAATGTCAGAAAAGCTAATCTCTAAAAGTTTATATAAAAAGGATTTCTTAATTTTTTATTAAGGACAAAAAAAAGTTAAGGTCGATGTATAATCGTGAAAAAGCTAATTGCGGGTGTACTATTGATATATAAGCAAAGTCAAAAACATTATTCGGAATAAAAAAGACCTAGCTTCGTCTTCAGATAATCTACGTCAACTTTTTTCTTTAGTTTGACATCCAAAAAAATAGAGCCTATTTTAGTTAATCTTATTATTGAATTTATGTACCTAAACATATGTAACTTAGCCAAACAGACTAACAATATATTTTCTTTTTTTTTAAAGTAATATTGAAATATGACTAACTTTTGCTAATTGATCAAAAGCATTATTCTTTGATGATCGATTTTTTATTTCTGCAATTTGTATACAAAGTAAACTTTTACTATAATTAAAATCTAATACAATGAAGCAAAATCTTTATTAATTAGTTTAAGCTTTAATCTGTCCTGTACCTGTTCGCTCTGAATTAAACATTTACTCAGGACCTCCGACTCCGACTCCGACTACATAAAGATTTTATCTTACACACGCATGCTGTATCTATCTCTTTCACTCGTATGTTCTTACTGCATTCCAATCATCATCTTTGTGCCGCCCCCACCCGCTAGCGCCGCATCTTACGTCCGCGAGCGCTCATCGAAGTTTGTTGTCAATACATCTGTCTGTTAGCGTTTCGTATGTAATCTGTTTCGTATATATATATATATAATATGTATGTGTATAGAACATGTGTATGTGCTTTCATCCGAGAGAAAAGTTACCAAAAGAGATGTAGTAGTGCGCACGCTGTCGCTTAAATTCCAATTACTGAAACATTTAATTCATCATTGCGCACGACGCTAATCCCGCAAAAACTTTGGGAGCCAACTTTGTCGTCACACACACACACATACACACATATACACGCAGACACGCTGATTCCAAACTTATATCATCAATGCCGTAGCCGTTATACACAGTCTCTTAAGTATGCGTGTGTAGAGTACATTTCCTCTTTACGAGAAACTGTCACCACGCTGAGACGACGACGCCAATGTTAATATCTAATCTCCGAGATCTAAAAGAGGCAAGTTAATAAAATCGACGGAGCGTGTGAACTATAAGAAAGAATATCTTTTACACACACACACAAAATCTGATGGAGAAACTGGGTGCTACCGACCGCCAACCCTCCAGACACCATCACCACCATCTTCATGCGAGCTCAAACAAACAATATATCAAGAAAATCGTTTGAGACAATATTTACTTTATCACGAAGTTTCGATTGTGTGCGATATATTATGGTATGCCTGGCAGGGACGTCGTCGAGCCCGGCTGGGCGTATATAGGTGTAGTGTGAGTTTGTCGTCGAGCTTGGGAATGTTATATGGAAAAGCGGAAAATCTCGTTTAGCCAGTGTATGCGTGTGTATGTGTGTTTATTGTGTGCTCGCCGCCGCGTGATTTCAGACCTAAATAAATATTATAAAGAGCCCGTCGATACGGCCGGCAGCGCAGCGGTCTGTGGAAGGGGTGCCAGCGATCGGGTTGCAATACAAACACGTGCACACATACATCCATAGATTTAAACTGTATTGAGTATTGGAGTTAATACAAACACATACTGTCGAGTCGCTTCAAAGTGAAATGTCTACCACAAGATTATTGGAATTTATGGGTGGCATAGACTTGTGTTTGCATAATTGCTGAGCAGCGGACTGAAAAGGACACAGAAAAAAATAAAATATCTTATTTTAATAATTTAATTTGATGCCAAATGGTAAAAATATAATAAATTATGTTTTTCTGGATTTCTTGCAGTTTTAGACCTCATACGAAACGGTAAATGTTCAAAACGAAAACATAATTTTGTTCACGAAAATAGCAAACGAAAATAAGTGTGGGTTTTGATTTTTTTTGCTCTAATCCAAAATCATACATACATATAAACTTTCTGAAAGAAAAACGATCAAGGGCCACTTTTAGTCTTCTATACAAGCGCAGCTATTTAATATTAGAAGACTTATAATCCCGGGTTGTCCGTCAATCACATAGTATCAGGGCTCAACCAATTTCTCATAACTAAATAACTATTAACAGTATCTCAGTTTTGTATTCAAATAATAAAGAAATTCATTGATTCATAATTTATAATTAAAAGTATATAAAGTTCAATAGAATATCAATGTATAGGATAAAAGCCTTGAGTATGAGACACTTTTGTGTCTCGGAAATTAAACTTCTTGTTTTGTTTAGTAATTACTTTTCATACTTCGACCAGCACGAAAAAAATCGAAAATATTTGTGGATTATGTCTTTATTGTTTCGCAAACTTATTTACACTTCAAACTAAAATTTGTGGAACATAAAATTTCAATATTCCAATAAATAATTCTTTAAAAACAAAACATTGTATAGTTATGCTTTTTTTGTAATATAGTTTTATACTAAAAAACACATTTTAACTTATTTAACATATCATTGTTTAAACCAGGCCTTTCGAACCCCAATCCTTCCACGGGCCATTTTTAATCCTAATAATTGGTCGCGGGCAGCATATAAAAAAATATTTTAAAATTATCAAAAATAAATAATAAATTTTTATTATATTACTATTACTATTCTATTACTTTACTTCGAATAATTTCTACAAGATTTTATTTAAAAGTAAAACAAGAATTTACTTTATTTTTTATTTTTTTTAAATATGGATTTGCTTACATATGCAGACACAATTTTATGCCAAATTATGTTTAAGTTATATTAAATATAATCTCTGAATTAAAAAAAATAATTTAGGAAAGCATTGTAATTCTATTAATTTAGTATGCAAGTATTATGGCACCGAGAGTTTCTGAAAAATAATTAGAGCTATTTATTTTAAAGTTTATATAAAGTTTTAAATAACTTGTGCCCATAATGTATTTTTTATTACAATAAATACATTTTTCTTACCAAGAAAAACAATTTTATTACCTAATAATTATTGTTAGAATTTTTTTTTTGTATAATAGGGCATATTTTAAATATATTTTGGTAACATTTTTGTATTTATTTGGGTGTAATTTGTTTGAGCACATTTTTTTATTAGTGGGGCATGTTTTTATTTTTTTGCAAGTTTTTTTGGTACAATTTTTGCACTTTTTATTGATAGTGTTTTTTAATACCGGAAAATGTTGAATGTTTAAGCTCTCGTTCACGATAATTTCATTTGAAATACGATTAAAGCTTTTTTCTTTTTGTAAAATACATATTAAATTCCGGCAAAAAATCTATATAAATTATATTTTGTGTTCACACATAATAATAATTAATTATATTTCTCCAAACAAATCTTTTTTTTTCAAACAAACCTTGGTACTATTTTGTTTTTTTGCATCAATTATTATTTATTAGTGTACCATTGTGTACAAGTATCAAATATGCACTGAAGTTAAAATATGCACCTCAATTAAAACTCATTATAAATCTCAAGACTTATTTCCAAAATCTAAACGCTAAAGAGTGCAAAATATGTCTATCTACTTAAAAGATACAAAAAATATATATTTGAACCGACTCGACGTTTTTGAGTTAGTCAATAAATTTAAATAAAAAGACATAATTTAATTATTCCGATTTTAAATTTTTAATAAATATTCCTAATATATACGTCCAATATTTTACTAGAGGATTTTTTATTTTTATTGATTACTTGTTTTTTTTAGGATTTTTTTTACTTATTAAATGTAACATATTAAACTAAAAATAATAATATATTTATGTAAAACGTTATTTAAATATCTTTCTGGTGATTAGTAAAACGTGTATTATACATATAATTATTATAGCAAAACCAATTCTCTGAAAATTAAAATAAAAACCACCCGACTGTATAAACTCGACAATTTACCACCACCCCCAGCCCCGTATCGCCGCTACCCCTTTCCTCGCATTAACGGTACTCTAGAAAACTTTTCGACAGGCTTCAACCGTTAAAACAGCCCATTGTCTCGCCTGACTACACGCAAACAATAAAATGAACAAAAAAACTTTTCAAAATATATACTACTCGATAGCGGCGCAGCAGCCGCGCTCGGCAGACCACCACTCCGCCGCCGCCACAGTGCCGCTGCGTACACAACATTTTCTCCAACTCTGCGCTTCGACCGGTACCGTCTGGGCATTTAGCGTGTAAAAACACAACATCCCCATTTGTATAAAAGCTTCGAAATGTATACGCCAAAACGCGCGAACGAGTGCGCCCAACCGCTAGTCCACCGCCTGCGCCTCGTCGCCGTAAGTGAAGGCAAACAATAAATAAAACACAATAAAGCTCCATCAACGGGGCAGGCGTTTCGCGACGGTTTCGGTATGTGGCAACGGTCGGGTTGATGACGGTACCCAACCCATTCCCAAAAATACCATTCCGTATTTTCTAGACGCACAAAATCCATATACACACACAAATCACAAAATAAGCAATATAAGATTTCACATTAATGGAGTCGCTATGTGTTTTATTTGCGACGCGACGACGACGAAACCGCACATGAAATCTTGCATGCGAAAATATGGCTCGACTCCGGTTTTATTCTGTTATTCTCCGTTTAAGCACGAACGGGTTTCTTATACACATACTAACTCAAACTGAAGCACACACACACACACATACATCCAACCAATCGAACACTTAAACACGCTCGTGTTAAGATAAATATTTTTCCAGCAGCTTTTCTTCGTCGACGTTGCACACTGCTCGCGCTCCCCTTCTAATACACCACCACCGAACCGTGTGTTCTTTCTTGGCGCGTTTATATATGCTGAGTGTGGGTGGGTGGGTGGTTTTTGTTGGTGTAAGCTTCGCGCGTGCCACACACTAATGTCGAATAAATGGTGTTTGTTTGGATGGTGAGCCCGCCACACTCACACTGCGAGGTATTTTGAATTTATATATGTAGTATATTTTAGTTGTACCACGCCAGACAGTCGTGGGGTCGATGCCAAGTGGGGTATTATCCGACGATTGAGACGTTTCCAAATTCGAAATTGATTTGCGGAAATGCATTGCTAGCGGGCTGGCTTGCCTTGCAGCCTTGCAGTCGGAATGGGTGACACTGATTTGGGCAAACTCTCGATTGTATGGGAAGTTTTTTATGCAGTGCTAGGTGTTTTTAGATTGCATATGGGACGTCTTTGGTGGAGATTTTTGATAGTGAGGGTTTTTTGGGATTTGGTTTAACTATAGAAGCACGTTTCAGAAATCAGATTCTATATGAAAGACGAGAAATTAAAACATAACACAGTTAAAATTTATATTTTTTTAAGATCCATCAAAAATGTATTTTTTTGTTTGCAAACCCTCACTCCTTCGTTACCGTCAAAACTTTTTCCAAGTATTTTCCAATTTTTTCTGTAGATAGAATTTGAGATGACGTAAACTATTGTATATGAAGATTGTGTTTTAAGGTATTTAATCTGAAAACAAATTACAGCTACTATTACCGCATGTATTGGGATAATTTATGATAAAAATTAAATAGTGAATAAAGAATTCAGTAAAATGATTTAATTAGGAATGATCAGATTTACACAGATTGAGCATTTGAAAAAAATGGAAGGGAAAACTTGACTTTTATTTTACAAATAGCAATTTATGATTTAAATTAAAAACAGAAATTAACTATAAAAGAGTTTTTTTATATAATTTATATTTATATTTCATTGGAAGTTTTGTATGATTATACAAAAATGGGTTCATTGTTGAATATAGATAATATAAATATTATATTTTAACAAATTGCTCTCAAATAAATATTTTTTAAGATACAATTTATAATATATATCAACTTCGAATAATATTTTGTTGTTGTAAAAGTCAATTTTTGAAAAGGTTTATTGATCGTAAAAATATGGTAATATAAAAATGTGCTAAGGTCGGCTGAAAAGTTCGTATCGTTTCAATGAAAAACACATTTTTTTTTCAAAATTATTTTTTTTTATTCAACATAGTTTCCTTCCATGGCGATACAGCGATTATAGCGTCCTTCCAACTTTTCGATACCACTCTTGTAGA
>JAAAKO020017013.1:0-15974 GCA_010015015.2 Bolitophila cinerea
TAAACAGGACATGCCTGATATATATATATATATATATATATATATATATATATATAAACATATATTTCTCTGAACATCCTGCACGTGTGATTGCGTGCTATAAATTCGTCCTGTCTCATTAAATTAAAAAGGTATTTCATTAATTCCACAACTGTTGTTCAACGCGCATGCGCAAGCCACACTTTGTAATTAAACAATGTTTCATACGACCACGCCGGCGCCGTGAGTAAATTACGTGCTTATATACATTTATGTGCGCTGCACCAGCGCACGATCACTATACAGGGTGATGTATACATCGAGAGACAAACTTCTGAACGTATTCCTTCGTAAATCGCTTCCGTGGTATCCCTTTGAAATTTTTTTTTTTCGGTTTTCCATCGGGACTCATTTAAATTATTTTAACTTTTTTTTAAAACACAAGGTATTTTTGAAGATAGTAAATGGATCTGTGATTTTTTCCAATTTGTTTGCCTTTTCCATTTCCTGCTCCACTGGGTAAGTGTGATACATTATCTGAAAGGTCTCGGCAACACCTATCCATGTAACCCAAAAGAAAAATATCCGAGGCGTGCCTAAAAAGTTATATTTATTTAAATGAGTCCCGGTGGAAAACAGAAATCCGACGGGTCATTAAAAAGTTAAATTAATTTAAATGAGCCCCAGTCGAAAACCAAAGAAAAAAAATGGCTACCATTTCTCGGGAAAGCGATTTTTGAGAATACGTTCCCCAAAGTTTGTCTATCAATGTATATGATTACCCTGTATATACATATACAGTATATTTAATATACATTCTCAAATGGCGTCATCATTGCTGCGATATATTATTATAGTATACGTGTATTGCACTTATACCAGGTCCAAAAGCCGCTGCCGCCAAAGTTATCAAGTGTTTTTTCTTGAACTTGAACGGTTTTAGCTCAACTCACGCGCTCGCGCACGTTTGGCGCGATAAACTCTCAATAAATTGTTATTGTTATCGAGTTAACGGATTTATCGGGTGCGCTTTTGTTTGCGAATGTGTGTGTGTGTGTGTGTGTGTGCGGTCATAAATTAGATCTTATGCGCGCGAGGTGGGTGCGTGGGTCGATTGTTTTGGCATATTCGAGTCGACTATGGACACATATAAAACATTTATACTTATTTTTCAAAGTGCGTACTTGTTTGGATAATTAGTATATGTATAATAGTTCGAGTATCCTATTTTAAGATACATACATTTTTTATTTATAGTATACGCTAAGTATCCCATATTATAGCGACAGTATCAGTTATACGTATACTTGAGATATACATAAATATTAAAACAAATCGCTTCCAAAAAAATTACACCTGGAAAAAAATGTGCTTATAGAATAAAATAATATGCACCTTAAAAATAGCAATGCTCACCGCAGAAAACATGCTCCAAAACATAAATGAGTAGTCAGAAAATATAATCTGCCTCAATAATTTTTTTTACTATAGTAAAAAGTTCCGTGGCGATATTTTCTATAGTAAAAAGGCACATCGGTGCCTGAATGTTGATACCTGTCCTGTTACTGTTATTTAGTAACGTATTTCTTGAATTTAGTAACAAGTTTCTTGGGCAAATTAATCAAAGTAATTTAAAGTAATTAAATTAAGTAACATTTACATGAACAAACTTCAAGTAACTGATTGTTACTGATTTTTAGTAACAAATTTCGATCCGTGTATTTGCATGTATTGAGAAATTTTAAATTGGAAATCCTACATTCTGAAAGATCCATATGGCAACCTAATTAGACTACCTACGAGAAAGGCTTCAAAGGTCTTTACAGATGGATCTAGTAGATACTGCGTATTAATCTACATACACGGTGAAAATATTCAATACGTTTTCACCTTAGATCCATTATAGTAAACTGTATATTAAACTAAATTGTGAAAATATTTCAACTTTTCAATTTTCACCGTGTCGAAATAATATAAAATTAAAGAATGGCACTTTTAAATAAAATAGAAAAAGTATTGTTCTGTTTTTTTGGTTTATTACAAAAAATCAAATACAAAAATAATTTTATCGTGTATGATGTTATACATATTAGAAAAACTTTAATAATATTTATTATAAATAAAATACCTAAAAGTATTTAAATACAATGTATAAAAAAAGATTTAAAATTACGATAACAACCTAATTCAATCATCTGTCATATGCTGGATATGTATATCTTATGTCTATATGTATTTTATTCACGATCAAATATGAAATGCAACACGGATTAAATTCGACTTAAGAGCTTAAATAAACGATATAAAAAAATACGAAGCTAAGTTTGAAACACACACACACACCCATATATAACATACATCAAATCAACTAAAATGCCAGGCTTGTGACTCTAAACTAAAGTAACAACTCAAATTACCGCTTGCACCAACACACACACTCGCAAATGATATTAATTTGACATTGAGGAGCGCACTGTGCGCGAATTACCCGCACGGATATACGAATAATCCCCATATATACTTTAAAATATTAATAAAAGCATATATTATATTATTATATAGTGTCGTGTTGTTTTTCGTGCATGCTAATATGTTTTTTTCTGCATGTATGTATTACAGTGTAAGCCTTGATGACAGCATGTTTAATTTTTTTGTCCAACCATTAAATTAGGATGACATCGCTATAACGCGACCACCAAAAATTATATGATCATTTATACATTGTTTCGTATATAATAGTTATTGTACGTAAGTCGGATCCGTATAATTAGTATAGTTAATTGAAATAAATAAATGGTAATGCTTCTACCAAGAAATGTTTAGTATTTGCGCAAAAAAGGTTGTTTCGTATGCAAAGATTAAATTATTATAGGAATACACGAAAAAAGATTTATTCTTATCTGGTCATTTTGACCAGAAGCTATAGTCTAGGAAATTACCGGGTTGTTGACAGGTAGTGAATTATCTTTCACAGGACCGGAACCCCAGTCGGAAACTCGACCTCACTCAGAAAATCTTGGGTTAGAGACCTGATAAAAAACGGCCAACTCTCACATTGGACCTCCAGGACTGGCTGCGAAATATCGAAGCTATTCCTAAAGAGGCCCAGTGAGATGTTAACCAAATCGGCGATAAACTTTAAGCGTCGGGATCTCGGCTTAGTTTGCGGAATCTTAACAGGACACTGTAAACTAAATAAGCACCTGCATAGGTTGGGATTTTCCGAAAGACCGACATGTAGCAGGTGCGGAGAAATTGAATCTTCAGTACATTTTCTCGACGAATGCCAGGCACTAATCCATCTAAGATGGAGAGTGTTTCATTCCTACCTGATATCCCGTGATGAACTCCATCGCCTTCCTCTTGGGAAGATCGCTGAGTTCTATAGGAAATCTGGTAGATTCCCAGATTGCGACCGTCTTCAAGAAACGGGCTATAGTACAATTGGCCCTCCTGGTGGCCTACGTGCTGGACTAGTCTCTGTGAGACGGTCCTCCATCCCCTCATCATCATCACCGGGTTGTTGAGAGATATCTATATTTGCATTGGTTGTTGGTCATTTGTAGACCGTTTCGAAAGTTGTTAACTGCATTTTAAAGCAGCCTTACTCTCCGAGCGTATTACTACATTTTTATCTATATAATTAAGCTTTTAATTCAAAAATACTTTCTACATACATATTTAAATGAAGTAAATACCTCGTTTTATTTCCTATAGACATGAAACTTATAATGAAAAAAGATATTTTTCTGTCAAACAAAACGAATAAACTGCGTTTTTTGATGATACCTAGTGAATGCTTTGAAAGTGTTGGATGTCAGACAAAACATACACTTGGATATGAAATTGACCTAAAATGACTGGCCTAATAGTTTATTTATTTTATTTTTATTTATTATTTTATTATTTTATTTTTTTTGTATTATATTTACCATTATAATTAATAAAATTAAATTAACTTTGAACTATCAAACAAAATTGAGGACTTTAACAAAACTAATCTCCCAATCTTCACCGCTCTGCGCACCATCTGGAGGGAGTGGAAATATAGCCAAAAATATATATATACATTTTTTAAACTCGCAAAACATTGTTTAAAATAGTTCTGACAATCAATAAATAATAATATATAGATATGTATACAATATGTTTATTTGTATATATTAAATTTATATTATACGATCCTCCTAATGTATTAAAATTAAAACAGGTCTCTGATGTATTGTTAAATGCATTTTACACGTTACAATCACACCACAACATTCAAAGCATATCCATATACAATTATACGATATCTATATCTATCTTTTGCCTGCATGCGCGTGCAGCTACGATATTGATGACTTTGGCGTTCACGAATAAATAAATAGTAAATACACGCACGAATATTATTATTTGCTATCAATCAAGCGAATACGACTTGACTGCCTGTCACGTCACTCGTCCGCATATCGTAGCTTATAGAATATAATTGCTGATATGCAGGCAGCTTTCTTTGAGTGTTCACGTGCATATGCATACGATGTCGGGTAATTTATTTTGATTTGCATTTGAATTGTGTACTGCGCGCATTTATGAAAGTGGCGCATTGGTACGAAGCTCGATTTATCAGAAAGATATGCGTTTGTTTATGTGACTTACTCTATCCGCTCTGTCCTGCAAGATTTATTTTATGCAATTGTACAATGCAATAATATGTAGAGTTTATTGAAATTGGCATTTGCATTATTTTAAATGATTTGTTATTGCAACGATTCGAATATGAATTAATTGTTTGATTTGTACAAAATAAGAAACATTTAAATCGAAGTCTGGTTAAATTTAGATTATATCTAAGATTCTTTTTCATAATATTTGTATAAACGAAAGCTTCATCTAAAGAACTAAGCCCCGATAAAAGCCCTAATTTAAGTATTTTTTATATCATGGATTGTAGAAGATATAAGCAATACATATACACAGAAAGAATATTCACAGTAAAATCAATAATCTATGGGTAATGTACGTTAGGTCCACTTTGTTTTTGAAATTTGTTTTTATTTATTAAATTAGTGACAGTGCATAGTCAATAAAAAAGTTGGCTTTATATGAGATTTGTTTTAATGATTTTTTCCGTCTAAAGGTAATTTAAATAGTCGTGTTTTTGAAATAATTATTTTATTATAATTATTCAAAGATTTAGCCAAATAATCCGGTTTGCAATTACAAAAAACACGTGAAACCATCACTCAAGGGTTTAAGTTGTGGCGACCAACCATAGACAAGTTTTTTAGAAATCTTTTATGAAGAATTATCATCGCAAGGAAATTAAGTAATAAGAGTACCATTGTGGGTTTGGAAATATTTAGGATAGCCGTGACTTTGTTGTTTATTGATCGGAGTCCGTCTATCGAGATAGTGTGTCCTAGGATTTTTTTCCAAACTCGCATTTTAAAACGTTATTAACGAGTCCACACTGTCGAATGCGGTCAAGAACTTGTCTAACACATGTGGTTTATGATTAGAAATGTCTTTTATAGCCATGCATATGTAGTCAATATATATATATGCAAATGATAGTAGAACCATATGAACGGCTTGAAGTGACATGTTACATCCAGTATAAGTTTTTACATCATATTTACAAGTAGTCCGTAATGTCTCAGAAAGTCCGCTCCTAGAATAGCTTTACTAACGTCAGCAAAGTAAATACCCTTTTAGAGCTTCTGCAAAGTCCAAGATCAACATCAACGAGTTTTTAATAGTAGGTTTTAATGGTATAGTATTATTTGCAGCAAATACAGTTATAGTTTTTATGGTTTTCGTTTCTGACCATGTGGAATATAAAATAGATCAGAACCAAAGTCTATAAAATATTGACGATTTGTGGTGTTGTCTGTTACGAAGAGGCGACTGTGTTGATCCGCCCCGACTGTTAGCCTAAATTAGTGCAGTCGGGGTTGGGTTTTGCCGCTTACAATTTGTTTACAATGAACCGTGTTCATCGTCAGAACCAACATTTTTAGAAGAACGGACATAATGTCCATGGACCTTTTGTCCGTGGACATTATGTTACCTCACCTATAAAACACATAGTATTTGTTTTTGTTTTAAAGCATGAATTATGTGATCTATTACGACGTTGGCTTCAATTGCGGCTATGTGTAAGAGGATTTCCATTAAAAATTGTATTATCTTTTCAAGTTATTATTATTAATATACTGTTTTGACATTTAATATTATTGTTTTGGATATTTATTAAAATTTAATTAAAATTATTTTGAGCTGTTAGTATTATTTATTATACAATAAAATATAAATTTCAGTTATAACTTCATAATAAAAAACATCAACGTTGGTTTTTTCCATGTGTATTGCTCTAACAAAATATGAAGTTTTTTTTAAACCAAAAAAAACGCATGATAACTAATTTAGTCGATATAATATACCATATAAAAAAACATAAGCACACAATAAACCAGGTGTGCTCGGCACATTAGCTCACTATACAGTATACACAAACAAGCAGTAAGCAAATTCAAGGGTCAACACAGCCGTTTGCTTGCGGCCCTAAATCTTATAAGCGCACGCCAGCAGACAGCACACAGCACCTCAAAAATCTACCTGTATCATTTATAATATGTATGTTCTATCAAAACAAAGATGAAACGAATGAAATATTCTTTTTGTTATTTTTTCGCATTTGAAGAACGTATGCTGGTCTCTAAATGTATGTATGTCTCGAAATGGTATAAACTAGAAAAAAGAAATACTTTCATGAACAGTGATTGCGAGTCGCGTGTCTGAGAACCTACAGCTGCAGGATAGCTATAAAAAGGCGTTAAAACGCGTATTGATAAATGGTCTCTAATATTCTAAAGACGCTAGACATTGCGATTCGGATGTGATTGAGTGTGTTGCCCGCGTTCTATAGAATAACGGTTCCAATAAGAATTTCGAACAGACAAAGAAAACCCATTTTGTGTGAGCAGTGCTTTCACAAATGATTGTTCCAGCTGCGCCATAGAATGAGAATCACTTATAGCTCTGATGCGCGCACGCGGTTTGCATGACATTCATGTTAGAGTGTATAATATGATGAATAAAAATAGGTATGTACATAAAATCGTACATAACGGTTAAGTATTCACAAAAATGGCGTATCATTTCACCGACTTTTTTGTCAACTCTAAAAAATCGTGAATATTGCCTCTTAACGCATATATATGCATATCTACATGTATGTGTAAATTATACACTATATCCATATAATATATACATACACAACTATTATTAAAAAATCTAAGCGACAAAAAGACTTTATACGATTTGCGCGCGTTAATGTGTCTGGCGTACAGAAGAAAAGTATATATATACCGATTTTTTGCAGGCTGCGCGCCCGAGTACCAAAAGAAAATAAAAAACGCTCACGCGCGCACAGCAAAAAAGACACCAAACATCCACCACCACCATCGCCATATACACCACAAAAATATACTGGAACATGCAATGAAACCTGATGCCAAAAACAATTTCATGAGTCGTTTTTTGCCTGTGCGCCTTATGAGGCAGATATATGTATACACGAAAACTGTATACTTCATTTCATATAGGTATATTGTCTGCATATGGTGACGTGAAGATTATTCTATATATTATATGTAGCACAATTGCATGCGGTGCATGCCAAGTATTTTTGTTGCCGCCAGTAGTGGTTTGTTGTATTTTGTCAAACGCATAAAACGGCTTTACGCTTAGCGAATGTTTTTCGGGATACTGACGGGATACACAGCTTAAAGTCTTATTCATATATACTATGTATGCATTATTTATACATAAGAGTATAATACACATACATTTGGTGATGCGGCTGCAAGATAACGTACGGTAGACATGCACTCCGAAAATTGGAATTCTCAAAATGTGGGAATTCTACATTTATATATTTTTTCAAATTGAACATTAAAGATTACAGAAATGCTGAACGTTATTAATTTATCAATTGATATAGCTCAAAACGGTTTACTATGTAATGTGTAGTCTATTGGATATTTTTAATTATTAATTCACCCGAGAAATATCGTTGTAGACATAATCTTAGTCCGATAAACACATTTAGATAAAATGTAATGATAATCGTGTAGCCGCTTGTATATTCAAGTTTTAGTTTATATTGACATTCTTTTCATAAAAATGTGTTTGAGGTTTGAAAATTTTTTGTTTTGAAATGTACTCTTTTAGAATGCTTTTTAGTATAGTAAATCTAAATCTGATCAAGCACCTAAGGATTATACAATTGTACTTATTAACTAGCTGTTTCTTTGTATTATTAAAAAGGCATAAAATCGAAAAAAATTGCTTTAATAAAAATAAATACATAAAATAAAATAATGGAGTGATCACTCTATATCGGGAAAACTTTCTGATTTCTCCGTCTGACTATAGACGGAGAAATGAATGAACTGTTTTTTCTCCGTCATTGTTTCTTGGTATGCCGATCACACTACAAACAGACAAAACCCGTTCGATTTGACGGAGAAACCGCCTGTTTATCCGTCAGTTTGATCGTACCTTTATATGTACCTCAAAAAAGCAGGGTTCACCCAGGAAAAGCAAATGCACCGTTATTTAGGTGCCATTTTTATATTATTAGGAGCACTTTTTATTTCTTTCGGTGAACAAATGTTTTTATTTTTGTTGTCAATTTTAAATTATTTGGTAGATAAAATAGATTTTGTTGGTGGATTCTAAATTGGATGTCTAAAAACATTTTTTTAAGAACAACATTTTTTTATATTTTCATAAACATTTATTTTTTATTCATAAAATGTGTTTATGTAAAGATTTCAACTTCAGGCCCACCCACACCACACCACATTTTTCCCTTGTTTTCCTTTTTGAAATCTCTCTTTTGACTTTACTTGGTACATATTACCGACAAAATTTTAAGCCACTTCTACCTATCTAATTTAGCTCAGTCATTAGACTCGTTTGCATAGGAATTAATAATTCAAAGACATGCTTCAAATTCAAAAATGGTCTCCATTATATTCAAATAAAATTATAGGAGCTGTTTTTCCTCTTTTTTATGTGCACGTTTTTTTGCATATTTCTATATATTATACATTATTATACATTATCTTGTTTTGGGTGGGTTTGTATAATTTTTTAAAGCCATTATGTCTTATTTATTAAAAACATATTACCATTTTAGATGGCTATTTATAGGAAGAGGATCGTACTGATTCCGACTTACTATCCTAAAAAGTTTGCAAAGTTGCTAAGTCTTCCCACTTTGCAATGTCATTATCATGACAATGCAAAGTAACATGATTTGTGAGAATTTACAAGCATGGCCAAAAATAATGTCATAATCGTAAATTTCGATTGAGTTGTCACTATTATGCTAAAACATTATAAACGAGGAATTTTAACTTTGCATAGGCTGGGGAGCTAGACATTTTTTTCCATACTGAGTTTATATCTTCTGAAAGCTCTTATCTTAATCCGTTCTGCGTTATCCACAATTTTTGGAAGATCATTTCTAAAAATAATGATAGGAAGCAAAAGACCAAATAGAGATCAAAAGACTACCAAAAACGGGACAGTAACATCCTTAGATGTCAAGTGTTCCAGTCGTAAACAAGATCCATTTACTCAAGAGATCTGTTAGGATTACAGAGACCGGCTGACTCTAGAAAAAGGGCTTTAGAATGGTGCTAAATCTGCAATGGTGTCAAATGCTAAAATCAATGCTAAAGATAATGCTATTTCTTTACTGTTTTAGAATTGGCATTTTGTTGTTTTGGCACTATGATAGATTGCCATATGCAATAGCATTGTGCCCATAGGATGTTTTATATTTTACAACTATTATTGACATTGATTGAGCTGTCAATTATATGTTGTTGATTATTAAATTTTAACACAATTTTTTTTTCAATTATACGTTTAAAGAGGAGTGTCCGGGCGCACATTTGAACCTACTATCGGACTGACAGATAAACGGGCTGTTTATTCTCCATTAAGTCGAACGATGTTGTTCTGTATGTAGTGACCGGCATACGGTCTGTTATTGGCAGTCGGAGTAATGGGATGGGTTCTCCGTTAAAGTAATGATCACTCCAAAACCGACGGGGACAGCGAAACCGTGAGTTTTTGACCTAGAAAATCGCCGTTTCTGCAACCGTCACTACAGACGGAGAACCGTACGATTTTTATATTTATCAATGGCTATTTGGGGTTAGCTATATATTAGGTCTTTTTATACCTGAGAGGTACATATGGCACATACAAAGGGTTGGAAGCCAGGGTTTTCATTGCCGGCAAACTATAGTTTCAGTTTGAGCCAGCTCTCTGGAAACTGTCCTTTTCCTATTTTCCTTCGGGGATCCATTGCAGAGTGCAATGTTGTTTGAACCACGCCGCCAGATTTGACCGATCCACTTCCACTGTCTGTGTCTGTTGATGGAAGCCGCCTTCAGAGACAAGGCCTACGTGCTGGCCACCAGGATGGCCCATTGTACTATCTACGTTTAACTTGCGTTGAGACAGAATTTTGCATCTGTATATAACAGTGTTGTCGACCACCGCCGGCTCGAGCTTTGTTGACTCGGGCGCAAATATCAAAATTTGTGCTACCATCAACAATCAACAGATTCCAAGATAGCAGAATTTATCAACAATCTCAACGGGTTGACCAGTAAGAAATGAAACATTTAAAAAACGATCGTGCAAAATATATTTTAGACCAAATAAAAAAAGTTTAGGTGGACATTTTTTATTATGTTTTGCTATTTAGTAAAAATAATTTTAAGCCCTTAGAATCTATTTTGGATAATTTTGGAGCCTAGGCAGAAAAAATGATTTAATCCTGTAAAATAACTTTCTCACCAAACAAAAAAAATTGAGGTGGGCATTAAAAATAGTTTGAAAGTCCAAAAAAATCGAAAATATTTATATGCCAAACGATTAGCATGTGTTTTGAGCACATTCAAATGCCAAAGTTTGCACACTGCTAAATACCGACTCATTATGCTAAATGCCGATTTTGGTTGTGAAGAAACTAATTTTAGAAAGCATAGAGCTAATTTTTTTTTGCATCGTGCTACCGAGTGAAGAAAACCGCCCTTTGTGATGAAATAATTAAAAGGCTAAAATAAAGAAAAAAAGTCCCAAAAAATGTTTGTTACCTAAAAGCAAATTTTTGTATCAAAAACAAATTTGCATTCGTACGCATGTCGTTTGCCACATTATTGATGTTTTTTTCTAAACATTTATTTCGGAAGAAGATATTTGCCTGGAATCTTCCCAGTAATTATTTACCCTTAAAAAGCCCACCTTAATCTTATAACCGTGTATGCATAAAAATTAATAATTTTAATTCAAACCTACACTAACAAAATGGAAATAACAATTCGAAATAATCTCATAATCGGCTAGATAGATATTAAGTATTTGTTGATCAAAATTATTCATTCTTATATGATTAAAAACCGTCAATTTACTCTGCGTTTGAACGCAATAAATAACCGGGTTATGATGATGATTATTTATAGCAAATTATTAAATTTAGTATATTTAATGAATTTTAAAAACATTATTTTTTAGTGTATGTTTTATTTTACATTTGTGACCGTAGATAGATTTTTCGACAACTTTTTAACCTACATCCACTTATCTGATGCAGCTCGAATTTAGCTTTTACATTTATTTCACAAGACTTAAAAAAAAAAAGGAAACTTATTTTTTTGAAGATTTTGTTTTAAAAAACACTTCTCTTGTTATATAATATTTTTAAGCGTGGAAGACATATTTCTTACCTCTATTGTTATATCATATTTTTAAGCGTGGGAGACATATGTTTTCCCTCTCTTGGTTTATAATGTTTTTAAGCGCGGGAGGCCTGCAGCTTGCATTACTTTAAATTGGTATATACGAGTCCTATGTGTATTATTTCTTATTTGGTGATTGTGAATCATTGAATCTTTTTAAGCTCATGACACGAGCATATAAAAATTTGCTCATAACTGATATTAGTACAAACTATAACGTTCAAAATACAAATACAGACGCATTCCTCCTCTTCTTTAAATTCTCGGCAAAATATAACCTTGCCTCGACCATATAGTCCATTGGAATAGTGGTGGCTTCAATTGAATAATTGCGGCCAATACAATGATCACCACATCCTCGTGATAAACTGTCTCTAAAAACACATGCGCTCTTGCTAATTTATTAATTTAATTAAGTACACTTTGTGGCACACACGAATAAATATAGATATATATATATATATATATAGACATAGTCGTATATGTACGAATTGTATATTGCGGGTGCGTGCGTGCATATGCGTCAGCCTCCCCAATTTCGGAAGCAACCGTCATGCTTCCATATATATATTTTAGATATATCTTCATATATTTATATATTTACAAAACTCGCGTGTGTAAACTTTGAAGTGCGCGCAGAAGGAGCAACCGCGCGAGATTATATAAAAAAAAACATGAAAGAATATTTATGCGACCGTATACACAACAAATGCGTTCGTTAATTTTAATTAAATTGGATTAACGAAACCAACACACGCATATAGTGTATATATGTATGTATATATACTAAAATATATAACAAATATAAATATAAATGTTATCATGCACATGTTTACTTGTTCCCCTTTTGGCTTTATAGAAATATATATGTTCGCAGAAAATGGACGCATCGAGTGTACCGTAATGTAATTAAACGGGGATTAGTCCTATTGATTGCATATATACTGCATATATATATGTGTATATATACATATGTGGGATGTGAGCTGAGTGCGTGTGTATGAACTCGGGGGATAATTCAAAAGTTTTAACTTCTCATGTGTGTCTCGCCGCAATGCCGCACATAATGGGGACATAATGCAATTGTGGAATGTGGAGGTTTAAACTTTGGTGCGGGAAGCTTTGATTTGCACGAACCTTTGTCTATGAAAAGCTTTTAAGAGCTACATTACGATGAGTCATTGGATAAAATGGAATTTCCCAGTTACGAATATTTTTACCATTCCTTTTTGAATGCGTATATAAATATACTAGAAAATATAATGTAAATATTTGTTAATATAATAAGGTTACATTTTCGTCAATCTTTACACTCTGAAACATGTGCGAAATTTTAAGGGCCGATCTCGTTCGTATATATCTTTTGAGATTTCTTATGGTTATTTTTAGAATGTTCCATTATATTATATTTTATACATACATATGTATATAGATAAATGTGTATGTACATTTTAAGTGTGTCTAAAAAGAGAAACCCGTCAAAAATTATTTATAGAACAGCGCATCCACTTGTCTGCATGGCTCATTCATAAATGTTCATAGAAATATGATGTAGATTAGGCGCGAACTAGAGATCAACGTCTTTGCAGTCGAGCGCGCGTCGCGTCATTTTCACATGGTTCTGTGCTTATGCGGTTATGTTAATGCAGTATATTCTCGGGTCGTACGAAAAAAGATAACCCCATGTTTCATAAACGATAACGAGCCAGAGAAATGTGCTGTTTAAGCGCGAATGATGATGTGTATGAATGGGTTTCTAGTGAGTATTATTGATATTTTATCTAAAATGATTAAATTGAACTTGTTTGCATGAATCTATTAAATATAATATATCTATCTATTTATATACTATACGTGAAATAGAATGGAAAAACATGCATTGAATTCTGCGCACCTGTCTCCGATCACACAGAGTGTCCATCCACACTCACACATTGATAGAATGCACATGGCATTAAATTGGATTGCAAATCAATTACCCCGTCGGCAAAATAAGTCACATTCATACCATATAATGCACGTCCATATAGCGTGTGACGGCTGTAAATGTTCTCGTGTGTATGCCAGACAGACACAATAAAAAAGCTTTTACTAACAAATACAAATGGAAAAGGATGTGCAGGACAAAGCTTATAAAGTGCACTTCATTTATAGTCTATAGTGGTTCGTCCACCTGGCTTCTGATTGACATTGAATTAATCGGTCTGCATGTATTGCGATATGCGTTAATTATATATTATTCTATAGTATATATACAGGGTGTCCAAAAACTCAACGTCCTTAAAGAATGATAGGCCAGCTCATAACTGACAAGAATATCAAAATATGACTTTAGTAAAATATCGATAGTTTTTGAAATAATTTAATATTTTTTAACGTAAAATATTTCCGCCAATGTCAATTTTGACCTTTAAAAAAAAACATTATTCCTTTTCACGTAAAAGATTCTTTTAATATTTGTTAAATGTTCATGTATATCTTAAAAGTCATAAAATTTGTGTATTTCAAGCTAAAATATTATGTTCAAAAAATGTCAGTGTCAGTGTTAGAAAGCACATTGCGAAAAGAAATATACATTTAGTAAAATCTTTTAGAGAACAATCTATTAAAATCTTTTTGTTTAAAATATTTTATGTAAAAGATTTAAAATCTTTTAAATAAGAATACATTTTATTAACCCTCACACTTATTCTAGTATAATTTGCACCTGAAACATCAGCTGTGTTTTTTGTTTTTTCATGAATTTTTAAATTTATTTTAATGAAAAGGTAATATTGATTGATTTAGTGTAAAAATAGTTCTTTAGGTTTATTATTTAATATTTAGTGAAAATGAGTCGTCAAGGTCGTTTGATCCGTCGAGGTCATCAAACATCGGATGATTTGAGACAAATGATCGATGATGTTGATACGGATGACAACAATAAAGGCAAATCTGATATTGATTGTGATTTTGAGGTAAACTTTGGAAGTGATTCTGATCATTCTGATTCCAAAACGGTTGATTAGTCAAGTCGTCCATCAACAAGTCATTCAAGTCGTTTGATTAGTCCACCCAGTAAAGTATCGAGTCGTTCAAATAGTCGTCAACCCACTCAAGCATCTAGTTGGTCAAAGAGTCGTCAATTCAGCCGACAAAGTCGTCCACGAAGCCGCTTGTGCAGTCCTGAATTGATCGAATACCAGTGTCGAGCCGGGGTAACTTGGAAGTCTAAACCAATCAACATTTCGCGAACTGGAAGAGAGAATATATTGAGAGATACATCTGGTCTCACATCCAAAAGTAAGCCTGTTCCATCGATGTTTGATTGTTTCAAATAGTTCTTTGATGAGCCTCTTATGCACTCTCTCATCTATTGCACATATACTAGAGGAACGAAATAAATATGTAATATTAAATATTGTGCTGATTGATGATTGTTGTTGGTCTTGGTTTAGGTACGTCTTTGGGTCCAGTCACAATTGATAAAATGTATGCTTGGCTCGGGTTATTGATCGAGGTTCTCGTGATTCAAATGATTGTTGGCCCCCATCCTAGATTTTTGGTCCATGTTTCTGTTGAATTTGAAGGCCCTCTGTTTACTGTCGTCAAACCTTACAATTGATGACTAGATTGTTGGCACGACAAGACGACTTATTTTTTGGCAATATATTCCAAGTAAACCTGATAAGTACGGGATCAAAATTTATTGGATTTGTGACTCAAAAACCAGCTATCCATTGTTTGCAATTTGTTTCGTCGGTACGGCATTGCCTACAAAAGCCCTTGTCATCGATCTCGTCGCTCCTTGGATAAAGCAGGGCAGAAATATAACTAGGGACAATTTATGAATCACAAACGACGCCCGTTTTCTCTTTGATTTTTGGTCAGTTATATTCCGAAGAAAAATAAGGTGCTTCTTCTTCTTTCTTTGATGCATTGGAATCCAGAAGTGGAGAACTCGTAGCGCGAAAAACCAGAAATCATATTGATATATAATGAAACCAAATCCGGAGTCGATAGCTTGGATCAAAACGTTAAACATACGTGTAAACGAAAACAAACAGCTGGTCAATGACTTTCTTTGCCAATATGATTGATTGTGGTGTGTACGCTGCCTACGTTATATATACGACTAAGTTTCCAAATTGGGAGATCGCTAATCGTTCGAAGCGGCGCAAATTCTTGTCGACTTTGTCTACT
>JAAAKO020017024.1:0-15974 GCA_010015015.2 Bolitophila cinerea
ATCAATATAATCATTGATTGTTTTTAAAAACGGTACAGTATAAAGTATCTTTATATATTCTACATAGTACATAGTGTATATTTAATAATAATAATAATAATGTTGTTGTTATTATATTATTATCCAAACTTCGTTTAAAAAAAAAAGTTGTGCTATTAGATGTGTGAGCCATTTTTATATAGTGCGTTTATGCCAATTTACTAACATTTTGTTTATAATAATTAATAAATTATCTAATGCTAATCAATTCCAAGGACGGAAAAATAGTGCCTAATCTATGAAACATGTTTAAAAATGTCTAGTGTAAAAATATCTACATTCTACAATTAAAAGTATATATATATATATATATATATATGTTTTTGTATGTAATATGAGACAGATCACAATGTGTGTAATTGAAAATGTGTTTAACATTATATTTGATTGGTTGTCTTATTTAATAATGTGTAATATACAAATTATACTAGAATTCATCATGAAAGTTCTCGGCCGTGCCAACCATCTTTGAGGCAATGAAAGCGTTTGCATGATCTAGGATCTCATCCATACTAAGCCGATGATCACGATTTAAATCGGCCAGTCCAAACAGTGTGACTGCCTCCTGCAAGGCATGCCGGGCGTGCCGTGGATCAACGTACGACAAAAGCTCAGAGCGATCAGCTCGCCCATCACGATTCGTATCGATAAGTCGTTTGAACTCCTCTTCGCGCTCGTGCACCGTTTTTGTGATCACATACTTGCGCCACTTGTCGTCCAGATCGTCGGCGGACACCTCTGAGAATTCTTCAACGGTGAGATGGTCGTCGCCGTCCTCGTCAAACTGGCGCAATAGATCCTCGACGAGACTCAGTAGATTCGCTGCGCTCGACTCGGGATGCCGGAACGTCAGAAATTCGTCGAGCGTTAAACTAAATGAGTCCGTGCGAGCGGCCTCGTTCCACAGTGCTTTGTCCTTCATCATTTCCTCTACAATACAAAACAAAATTAAATACTTCGTTTTTACACACATAACTCTATAAAAAGATCGCAAAACTCACCTTTTGCCTTGCGATCTAATTGCGCATGTTTCTTCTCATTGTGATTCTGGATGTAATTCTCGGTCAGACCACGCGTGCGCAAGAAATACGTGTGGTACTCGTCCCAGCTGACAAGGCCGTCACGAGGCGCCACATCAATGTCCGCGAAATGAATGGGATTCGTTCGAATGGATATTTCGATATGATCGCGCACCCGGGTGTTTATATAGCGTGCCAACTCCTGTATTGTGAGCAGCGAGTCCTTGTCCAGATCGGCACTATAAATATGTAAATATAAAGTATACTGCGACAAATTAGAGGCAAATACATTTCCCAGCGCCAAATTTTGAATTTGACCTCACCTTACGAATGCAGCCTGCAGTAACTTTATACCGTTTGCAGAATTCGAAATTATCACAGTTTTAGGTTCCGTCTTCAATTCCTTGGCAGGCGATTCAGCAAAATCGTCATCTACATTATTATCCTGTAGCTCTGGATTTTTTCTGAGCTGTTCCGGCCTGACTTCCTCATCGCCACTGGTCGACGACTTTAGCGGAAATGTAACGTTCAAAATGAAAACAATGAACATCAAGTAAAATAAGAACGGCACGACGGATGACCATCTCAGACGCGGCACACTCAGATGCCTGACAAAGTTCACTATTGACATGTGGAAGCAGTGATGGTATCTTTGTTCATGTTATATCGTTTCCTTTAATGAGAAAAGCAACACTTGATTTTACTCTCTGGTATTATATAAAATATAACTATTCTTGTGACTGAAGTTGATGGCACATGCCATCATAATACACGTATTATATATATATATATATATATACATATATTATATATACACACACATACATAATAATAATATAATACTCTTTTAACTCTTACGTGTGGTTTTGTGTGTGACGAAGTGAAAGTATATTTGTGTGGCACACAACGCATTGATTTTTCACTATGTTTGTAAAGTGGCTGCTCTCCGTTTGATCTTCATGAATTTGTTGTTATTTTATTATTTTTTAAAGATCATCACTTTTGTTTGCACTATATAAACATTGCTATAAACACGATAAAACCCCAAAAGATGTTTACCCTATTTACATGTGAGGCCCACAGAAAACCGATCCGCGTTTGCAACAACAACAACAACACAACTGCCGCGTGCCTGTCGCGTCAAATCTCTATCCCTGAACACGACTCGACTTCGACTGGTGGGCCGACTGCCGAGGACCGCATGTATACGTTGTGTACATTTATCTATCCATCACTCGATTTAACATATAATGATATAATTTTATATATATATATATATATATATCTACATTCACTATATGTGTACGCTGTACACGGTATATATGCGTCTGCACTCGCTGGTCGCTGCACATGCGGTCACAGCCTGTTTTCTCCCACCATCCCCAAATATATAAAAAGTGAATGTTATAATCTTTGCTTGCGATACACACCGGTTTTACTATTTATTTGAATAATATACAATTGTAGGTAATATATTTTATCGGTGATACTAATACTCTATATGACATATTGTAATTTTTAGTTGTATTACTAACTATTCAAGTCATTTTAAATTGTATTTTAATTTTTAATTTTCCACATTATACAAATTAATATTGTCATAACATAGACAACGTGTATAATTGTTAAACGAATAAATGTTATTATTAATGTTAAAAAAAAAAAACGTTATTTCTCGATATTGTTCTCGATAATAGCTGGTTTCGAGCTATATTCGAACTAAATCATGATTTATAGATATTAATTTCGATAATAACTGTTTTCAAGCTAGATTCAAACTAAATCTTCATTTCTCGATATTTATCTGCATAATAAATATTTTTAGTCTAGATTGGAACTAAATCTAATAACTGTTTTAGAGCTAGATTCAAACTTAATCTCCATTTCTAGATATTTATCTCGATAATCACTGTTTTCGGTCTAGATTCTAACTAAATCTTCATTTCTCGATATTTATCCCGATAATAATTGTTTACGGTATGTATTCAAAGTAAATCTTATTTTTTTGGTTTTATCGCGATAATAACACTTTTCGGTCTAATTAGAACTAAATCTTCATTTTACGGTATCATCTCAATAATAACTGTTTTCGAGCTAGATTCAAACAAAATCTTCATTTTTTGGTTTTATCTCGATAATAACTGTTTTCGAGCTAGATTCGAGCTAAATCTCAATTTCTCGATATTTGTCTCGACATTTATGTTATATGTTTTCGGTCTAGATTCATTTTAAATCTATATTTCAAGATATTTATCTCGATAATAACTGTTTTTGAGCTAGATTGGAACTAAATATTTTTTTTTTGGTTTTAACTCGATAATAACAGTTTTTGGTATAGATTCTAAGTAAATCTTCATTTTTTGGATTTATCTCGATAATCACTCTAGTATAAATCAGATTTTCGTTTATTCTATCTTATATAGCCTTAGTTATACTCGCAGAATTCGGTATGCTTAAATTAAGCGTGTTTTAAAAAATCAAACGATTTAATTGAATTGAAAGTGATTATCATGCAATTCTAACACAAAAAAGATAATCAACTGAATGAATCGAAAAACATTTATGAATTTTAATATGAATGTCTTTTGATATATAGACTTACATAAATGCGCGCACGCAAACGGCGCGTTGCGGTGCACTTCGCAAAAAGTAGCTAAAACCAAAAGTGAAGGAATCTCAAACACACACACAAACACACACGCAGCAACATGTATTATAGCATTTAATTTGCGAGGAACTTGTCTCTGCGTGTATATAATATTAAGTTACGTGATTTATATATAGTATATATGTATTACATGTTGGCAAAAAAAATGTATGTATAATACAAATATACACTGCGTTCGATTTGAAATGAGGTTGTCAGACTGCCTTCGGCAAGGCCGTTCAGAATGAATGTTAGTGTGTGTGTATATGTGTTTGTGTGTGTGCGACTACAAATATTTCGCTGTTCGATATGAATGTGATATTTTTTATACGCGCTCACCGCGCGCACCACCAAAGCAGCGTTGTTTTTTTATTAATTCTTTCTGTCTTGTAGAGCGGCGAATGCACGTGTGCATTGCGAATTACGCAGCACACTGCACACATATTACTTATATATATATGTATATTGAGTCGAGTCGTGTGCATTTTACAGTTTCTTGCTGTGGCACACGAGGCACTGCACACGGCTGCATGGTTGCAACGCATATTGCATATTCGCATGTGAGCTCCTAACTAGATCGACGTAGATTGTAGTCCCCGTTCTTGCGGCACGCGCAAATCCTGTTTTCTGTGTGAGTGTGTGTGTGTGTGTTTTCGAATGTTGAATTTCGATTTTGAGAGCAAACCTCTCTGATCAACGCGCTCATATATACAATTAATCGGCAATAATATCACATTTTTTAAGAATATAATTTTATTATTTATTATATTTAATATAATACAATAATCAACGTTTATTATAGTGTATTTATTTTAGTACGGTAATTATAGGCGTTTAGTAAGTGTTTCAAAGCAGCGGCGGCGCACAGTGGCGAAAAAGGCAGTTTTTCTTGTTAACAAATATTTACCATTTTTTCATTGAAAATATTTTTTTTTTATTAATTGTATAATATTTTTGATTAAGCATATAATCTTTCTCGAAAATACTCTACTTTTAAATTAATTAGTTGTTCTAATGATCTAATTTCGGGTTTTCCTCGTAAATAAAATCATACTGGACGCATAGGGGACATAAGGTAAAAAACCATATAAGTTCTAGAAGTTCTCTAAGTTCTCTAGAAATACTCGTCGACTGTAGTCGTGATCAAGACTTTATAGACCATTATTTGAGCCAGTATACCTATATATGGTATCTTGATATTGTACTAATAAAATACTTTGTTTTCCTGTTATAAACCTGCCCTAACAGCAAACAACTCGAAATTTATTCGAGTTTTCATACATCCGAGAAATGACTACTATTGAGAAAATCGTTGTATAAACTTTTTTTTATGTTTCGAATAGAATTCGAAAATAGAAATAAATCACAATTATCTTTAATTTCTTGTATACAACTCTAAAATAACTCTTTTTAGTTTAGAATTCCATCCGAGCCTCTCTGACCAGCGGTATTTGTATATTAGATATATAACATAGAACTGGAATCTAGTAGAACCCAAGAAGCAAAGTTGTTCAAGTAGTGTTGATGGTCTCTAAAAACCGTCACTAGCGAAAGATGCCAGCTATATACACCAGGCAAAATTCAGATTTGTATCTTGGCCCTAACATCATGACACGTCTATCGAACGGCAAATCTCTTTTTCCCTAGTTACTCGTGGGACTTAAACTAAACTCTTTACAAAACAAAATAAAAATACCACCAAAACAAGACTACTAAACACAAAGCCGAAGTAGGCATGACAAACCCGTACAGCAAACTATTCTGAACTCCGAATTTAAAGAAAATCTATAAATTTCAGAAATAAATATTATCTATCTGCTCGAGTCTTTGAATATTTCTCAAAATTATAAAAAAAAAAAAAAAAAGAATAGAAAAATATATATATATTATATTCGAGCTATTTTCGATAATTTTTCAATATTTTTTCATATCTAAAAAAAAAATATAAAAATTAGAGCGATTTAAATTTTTTTTTATATTTTCCTACTTATTTTAAACTCAAAATATGGTAGAATCCAACAATCATGTAGTTTGAAAAAGAAACAGAACGATGAAATAAAGAGTTGGTCGATCTAATTTTGCTCATAAAAACGAGAAAAGAGTTCACAGAGTCCATGCTGCATCCGGTCAACTGCACATTGGAGGTGGCATTGCCGGAATAGAGGTGATCGCCGAGATGGCAAATACCGATATCGTTGATCCCGCTAATGATTCATTGAGCCGACGCAATCTTTTTGTTTTTATTTGCTAATTTTAGATTCATTTTCGTGTTATTTTGAAACATTCTTCAAAATAAAAAGAAAATGAATCTAAAATTAGCTTATTATTATTTTCAGGCAATTGGCTTTTAGTTATTTGTTAGGCAAGTGATTTCAGGATTTGTATTCCATTCAAACGACTTCACGATTTTATCACCTTCCCTGCTATTTTTTAGGAGTTTTTCCAGGATCCTGAAAACTAATTTACCCGAAAAATCAAATCCTAAATGTTGTTTTTTAGGATTATTTCGGGTATTCGGTTTTCAGGAAAGTATTTTTATGATTATGATTACAGGCAAATGATTTTAGAATTTCATTTATATCATGACTCTAAAAACTTAAAGCCTGAAAATGAAATGCCTGAAAAATAAATCCTAGAATGAAACTTCGTATGTGGATAGGAGTTCAATTATTAGGATAGGTAGGGAGCCGCTAAGAAGCCGCTTTTATGGGAGAGGGGGTGTCTTATAAAATTTCTAATAATGTACTTGGGGTGGGTCGTTTTAATACAGAAATCTGAGTTTTGCAGAGGTCAGCGGAACAGCCCCTCAGCGAAAGGGTGTCGGAATTGAGATTTTTTTGTGAGCTCTAAATTCGTAGCCAAATTAAAATTATATTATTATAAAATTATAATTAAAACTATGTGAAGGTTACAAGCTAGACGCGTCGGGCGACGAGAAGGGTCGAGCAATTCTATATGATATTATATTATTCAATATTATAAAATAGGTACCCGGGTCTGGTCCAGAACACTCGTCTAGACTCGAGTAACGGGAATCGTGCCTAGACCACATCGTTTTTTTGACCCGATTATCGTCTCCGGACTAGAAATTCTACTTAGAGCCATTTCACAATATTAAATTATTACTCATTTAATATTTTGTAGTTTGATGTTTAAACTATTATTTAAAAACTTATTATTGATTTAAAATTTGAAAGTATGTTTCTTATTTTATTACAAAAATGTATTCCTATAATATTGGTGAATTTTAAAATAATTATTATTTACTGGAATTTTTTCAAAACATAATGCTAGGTCTCACTTTCAATATGGGGTCTCACTAGCGAAAGACGGGTCCAGTACCGAAATCCCTTATTTTTTGTTATTAAAATAAGAAAAAAGTTAAAAATTTGTAAATTATAAAAAATAATATTTAATTTATATTTTAAACAGTAAATTAAAAATTAATCAAATCTAAATATAAAAATAATAAAATAGCACAATAATCTGAAAATATATCAATTTTTTGAAAATATTTTAAAAGTTGCTTTAAAATCCACTAATATTATTGGATAACTAATTTTTAAATAATAAAATATTTAAAAAATTTAAATTATAAAAAAAATCTTTAAAAATCAATTGAAACAGAAAACTGAAAATTAATCACATGAATGCTAAAATAATATATAATACTCATCATATTTTAGTGAAACGGGTCTTTGAAAACATTTTTCGGGTCCGGATCTAAATTGAGGTGAGACCCGAAATATAAATCCTGAAAAATGTGATGGGTCAGAGAAATCAGCCGATGAAAAATCATCGGCGGTCGGCTAGGCTCTTAAACCGGCTGAAATGTAGTGAGATTCTAAAATCGGATCCAGAACCGAAATGCAAGTGAAAAATTGAAAAATATAAAATATATACTATTTCAGTAATTACTTTAAAATCCATCATTATCATAGGAATCCTAATTTTTAAATAATATGTTTGTAAAATAAGAAAATTTTCTAATATTTGGAAATTATTAATATTTTTTAAATCAATTTAAATAGTAATCTAAAAATGAATCAATTTCTTATTATATTTCTTCGCGCAGATGATTTCGGCAAATTGTGGGACGGCCAATTGTTGGCGGCAAATTGTGAAGCGGCAAATTGTGAAAAGCAAATTGTCGGCAAAGCGCGACCGACACAACTGTGTCACTAAGTAATAGATTGCACCTTTAAATATGCCAATCAAAAATCTATAATATATATTATACTGTGATATGTACCAAGTATATTAGATTGTTCAAAATATGCGTCTAGTGTGTGTATGTGTGTGTGTATAAATAGATTATAAATATAAATTTAATAAAATAATTGTCGCCTTTGTTCGCTGAAACGCCTTTTACTTAATTGTACGTGTGTGTGTTCCCTCGTAAATACAGTTTAGCTATTTTATACTATAAAAGTATATAAAAATACATATAAAATAAATTATGTATTATAGAGCATTTATCTGTGCTCTTGAGTACATATACAGCAATTACACACATATTGTGGAGTATATTATATAGTAATATAGTATTATATTACGTATAGTTTACCTGCATGTAATATGCAGAATGCGATAATCGGTGTCGTTGCTTGAAAGTTACATAAATCTGGTCTGAATTTGCATGCGTTCGCTTGCGGTTTCGATTGCACTCGTTGATGTCGTTTAAGAATGTGTGTGTGTGTGTGTGTGTTTGTGAGAGCATGCGTTTTTTCTAGGTTGCATCGGTGATTATGCATTTTGATTGCATTTAGTGCGGAATAAATACAGAGTTTGATTTAGAAATATCAAATTATACAACACTCAAAATAAAACAAACCTAAAAACATAAAAATAAAGTTTATATAATATATATGCAAAGATAAGAAACATAAAAAATATTCGATGCAACGATACTATACTTATGTATGACATAATTATTATGTACGATGGAAAACGAAACGGGTTCAATGTTTTTAGACCAGCATTAATAGGCCTCAATGGGCTCATTGCACTGGATACATGCATATGAGCATTTTAATAAGTTTAACGCCTATAATTTATATTCAAATTAGAAGAAATCGTCAAAAATTAATTTTAAATAATATACTCGTTTTTGGGGTTTACTTCTAATTCTGAATTATCATATTATATAGGTACTGTGTCGGTATTACTAACAGGTTTATTTGAACTATGTTTATATTGTTGGCCGAATAATGTATAATCTTATCGGAACTATATTTTTGTTTAAATCGTGTCATATTTTTTCTACTAGAAAAAAGACAAATTTTCTGTTACAAAAAAACGTCAAATTTCTAACTTGCATAAAAACAGTTTTTTTAATTTATAATAACGTTACATTACTGATTTCTATTAGAAAGAAACTGAATTTTATCTAAAAACTAATTACTTTTCTGTCAAAACCATCAACAAAATTGAATTTCAACCAAAAAAAAATATATTTTATATTAAAAAATATATATAAAAAGGTCGATTCAACAAATAAAATTATTATATTATATTGATATATTTATTATATTAATATTATAAAAATAAAATTATTATTTACTTGAAATTTCTTTTTAATAGTAAAGTTACTTAGAAGTAGTAAGTTGTAAGTTACTTAAGCTGTTTTTTCTAGTTTTATTTATTTTTAAATCTGTCTCTATAATAACGTCACTGTACGTACATTGTAGATTGTAAGAGCTACAAGTTATCAAAAGAACGATGATTTCTGGTCGTTCTCGAGACACCCAATCAACAGCTGGACGGGTATATAATACTTACTCGTATTATAATATTTTAGAGATCAAAACCGGTAAAACCTCATCCTATATATAAACTAATTCTGGACACTGCATTTATATGCACGCGCATCGCACATGATTGAAAATATGGTATAGTATATTATGTATATATATATGTATATACGATCTTTAAAGTTTTCATTGGTGGGTCAAGTAACCGTTTGCTCAGACAAAATCAAAAGAACGAAAGAAAAAACAGACAAAGCACCAAAAAGCAATAAAACTTTATTTTATTTTGAGTAGTATTGAATGTTTATCTGTGTTCATTTTTTTGTGGTCGCATAGATTTTAAATTGGTCTCTCTGTTGGCGTACAATGTATTATATCTATATAGATAAAATGTCATCGGTACCGGTTTTGGTGCACGACGATCACAGCAAAGTGCATTTAAGAGCATAACGTCGCGCTCAGCTCGCGCAGCAATTTCGACGCGGATACACAGCACAATATTTTAAAAGTCATGAAAAGTATATTATATATATAAATCAAATAGCTAATATTTTTAATATTTCTTTTTTGGGGTGTGTTTCTATAAATCACTAATTCATTCAACTTTAATACTCGATACTCTAAATAACCTTTAATTTACAAATAATTATTTAACACAATATTTACAAATTTACTATAAGGTTTAAAATTATAATTAATCGTTTACTAAAAAAAAACAATTTTTTTGTTTTTACTAGAAATACATTTTTGTTACCATGAATAAATTATTCTTACCAATAAAAAATGTTTTTTACCATGAAAAATTATTGCATTTTTTAATATTTTTTACCATAATTTTTTTAATTTTACTTTTGATTCCACGCGCACACCATTGTCGGATCAGGGTGGACATGTGGACATGACTCTCTCCAGAAAGTAGTAAATCAATTAGATATTCCTTGATAACTTGATACCTATTTTTGCACTTTTTTATATAAAAATTTAAGGCATAAAATAAACCGCTCTATTTAAAAATAATGTGATCCTAAAAAATGAGCTCATAAAATAAAATGAATGTGCAACTTTAAATAACACTGCTTAACGAGTTTTTTTTTGTTGTTGTTGTAGATATTTAATTATGTGGTGGAAAATATTTAATTTTAAGGAGTAAGCTAAATGTGATGCCTTAATTTAACATCTTCGTATATGGTCCTAAATCCCTAAAAAATAGTCAAACGAATATTCTTTAGATCCGCCTATGGGTCACACTTTATTGTTAGTCGATTTTTTTAGTCCTTATTTAATGTGGGATTTGTTATAAACACGAACATTACTATTTCATCACTTTTGATTAATAATTTAATCAGAGTTAATAACAAATTAGTATTAATAATGTTAATTTAAAGGATAATAAAATATATTAAAGGAATCTAACTTTAAATATGTTTTTATTTAACTTTAAAAAAAAGAAAAAAAGGTTGAATTAATGGAACTATATATCAAAATTAAAGGAAATGGTTGTAGTTGCTATATATAACCTGTTAAAGTAAAAGCTATGTAGGAACACTTTAAAAAAAACTATAAAAAATACGATTTACAGGAACCGTTTTCATATAAAAAAATATATGTCTCATGCTTTATTCGTATTTTTTTTTAAATTTATTTCTTTACGCTATTTGATAGTACTAATATCTTTGAATCTATTAATGTAATTATCTATAAATTTTGCTGTAGCTATTATTTGTAATTGATAATTGAAAGTGCCGTTTTGACCGAACCCGGTTTCGAACCCGCTCAGTGTGAGATCCATGTTTTTCAAACCTGTAACCTAGTGCGCTGACCTATAGAAGATACAAAAATAAACGGAAATACCAAAGTTAAGTTTTATTAAACTTTTAACATGCTCTAAATATGCTTTCCAATACTCATTCCCTTTAAATAGACTTTAAATAATGAAAACAATAGCATTCCATTTAATTTTTTCTAAGAAGAATATGAGTTTTATTAAATTTGAACATTACCGCCATTCCTTTTATTTCAGTTATAATTATGAAAAAATCTTATTCACTTTAAATTGACTTTAAATTTGATATGAATTATGAAAAAAATCCTATTCCCTTTAAATTGCTTTTAATTCTGCTAGGAATTCTTAATGTAAAAGTGGTTCTAGCGAATAATAATTATGTTATAAATGTAGAAAAAATCTCATGTCCTATAAATCTCCTTTAATTGTGCTACAAATGATGTAAACAATCCCATTCCCATTAAATCGCCTTTAATTCTGCTTTAAATTGCTGGTATTGCTGCATCCCTGTAAATCGACTATAGCTTCACATGTTATTCAACAGATAGTATTTTTGACATAAGCACTGGCTTCGCAGTGTACTTGTTCCTTTTATCAATCTGCTGTATTAGGTTATGGGCGTTTTAGATTGGTTTGGTTCGTATGTTTCATCCTCCCTTGGACTGAAAAAGAAATATTAAAGGTATAATATGGAAACGCTTTTAAATACCTTTAATAAAAGAAAATTTACGTTATACTTTATAATAAGCAAAATAAAAGTTGAAATATAGGGTCTCTAAAAACAGCTTTTATATAAGCTAATATATAGTTGTGACTTTAAGATAACAATATTAAAGTTGTTTTACAGGAACCCTATAAATCACCTTTCACAAAAGTAAATATACAAAGACAGCTTTAAAACTATCAATTTTATTGTTCAAATAAAGGATATTTATAAAGTGACTACAATTAGTACATATAAAGTTGCAACTTTAAAAATAGCTTTAAATCAGCTCCTATATAGGGCACCATCGTAATAAAGCCAAATACAGCAACTTTAAAGCAAGTTTTACAGGAATTGGTTACTTGGGAGTCCATTTGTACATTTTTTTACGCATTTTATAGAGCCGACTTATAGACTTTTGCGCACCAAACCTATAACCTGGCCATCCTCTCTTTGACATCGCTACAATCATCCTAATCTCATAGTCGATTCATTGTATAGTTACTTTTTTAGTTCTGAGGGCAAGAGATTATTTGAAAGTGAGAAATTAACCAGTCAAATAAGTCAAATTAAGAGAAAAACTACAAATAAAAAATAAATTTTCGATACTAAAGAAATTCAATTTTTAATAATCGAGTTATTTAATCACGGATTGAGTTTTTTTCAGGACTGAAAACACTAAATTCGGATGAGATATTTAAGATATTATTTTGCATTTTGAAAACTTGTATATTTTTTATGTTTTCATACAAATAAAATGTTTTCATATTAACTTTTATCAGCCGTTGTAACCTTTATTTCAGCTAAAATTAAAATAAAACCATTAAAATTCATCTAAAATATATAAATAAATCAAAATATTATTATTTAGTTATTATTTAATTTATTTAGTTTTAAATTTACCACTACTTACATCTCTTTAGGAGGTCCGAATTCCGGCTCTGATCCATACATAATTTAAATTCTGTCTATATAAATTTCGTTAATAAAAGAAGTTTTCTCTTTAATGAAAATAAATTCCAGGGAAAATTCAAACTGTATAATGGAAAAAAAGAGAATTATACAGCCAGAAGTGGAATAAGAGCTCGAAAATGTCCTATTTTTTATAAGTAAGTTGAGCTTATTTAGGTCTTTTGGATAAGGAACCTTAAAAACCTAAATATTAAACTTGCTATGAGGAGTTTTTTTTAGAATCTTTAGAAAACGTAGAATGTTGTCAAATACTATTTTGACGAAATGTTTATATATTTGCAGATTTGTAAATACGGTAGCCGTGAGGACTCTGAGGGATTCTGCTGATACATTTCAGTTGTTAGACATTGCATTTATACGAGAATTTAGACTGAACCGGATTAAAGCACGAGCTCTGATTGATGAAATGCAGGTTCAAAATCCGGTTTTAGTCATGAAATTCTGTTATGGTATTTCGTTTACTTTGAGGCCTCTGTCAGATTTCTATTTGTATGAGAAGGGAAGCTATCAAAAGCCCAAATCAAAAAAACTACCTTATTGCACAATCGCAGGCTTCAATTAGTAGAAGCATTATTTGGTAACAAGAGAGCTTAGATAGTTGTTAGCGAAATATATTTCGTTTACTATAACTGTTAACCGGTAATGAATTAAATCGTATGTGCTCTAGATGGATGCATCATCCTTCTGCAGAACAAAATGGCTATCTGTATTATAACAGAAAACATTTTTACATCATTAATCTGTTTGCTGCCTGCAAATCAAATCTGCTATTTGTGGCAGTTGTCATCTTTAAAGGCTCATATGCAACAAGCATCCTGTCCAATGAGTGGTTTGATACTAGGTGACTCAGGTTTTCCGATAAAACCATGTATGCTTACACCAATTCTTAACGCTTTGCCCTGTTCAAAGGAAGAAAAATACAATATTGCCCATAAAAGCACCCGAAATGTCGTTGAAAGAGCAATTAATTTTGAACAATATTTTCATATCAATGTGTTAATTTAAGTGACGACGAATATCAAGACAATATTTTAAAGGTTGGGCCGCTCGATCCCAATATGTCAACAACTACTTTTAATTTTAATAAGACTTAAAAAACGCATAAATGTAATGTTTTAATATATTATAATGTATATTTTTGAAAAAAATATATAATATGTATTTTTATGTTATAACTGAAATAAATAACTTATTATCTATAAATTATTTTTCTTCTATACTAACAGTTAAAAAGACTTATAAGCTAAAAATTCATTTGGGTTATACAACATATACATATATATTTAAATTACATGTACACTGACGACCGAGTCGTGTGAATGTGACAGTCTATCATTGTTTTGGGTTTTGCAACAATTGCACCATCATAAACTTTTGATTGTTTTGATTTGTGATCACAGTTTTAAATAATTTATTTGATTTCAAATTTATGCCATCTATACAGTCTAGACCACGGAGTTGTATAGCCCGCTCCTCCACATCGCTGAAATTTTTTGTCCGACGATGGTCCGCCACTAGTGCCTTGCTCATGAAACTGTTTTTCGGGGGCTGGTGACCCGGATATTACCAGCCCCCGTTCTTAATTCGTTCGACGCTGCTAAGTGAGCCACAAAAATATCGTATTGGCAGGCGTGAGTGCGTGTAGAGCGCTTGGTTTTTGTGGGCGCTATAAAAATAGAACTTAATTTAAATTTTATTATGTTTTTAAAACATGTTATTACATACACAATAATTCACACATTTTTACTTTGCGCTCTAAAACTCGCTAAAATCACTCTGTTATGACGTCTGACACTTCTTCTTAAAATTACCCATTTTATAAAACGCTTAAAATGAAATTATGAAAATCATTTTAGGAATCACAATTTTAACGAAATTTTAATGCATGACATTTTAGCAAATATCTCTTAACTTTGAGCGTGAATCCAATACTTGGTTGCGATTATGATTGAAAATTTCCTAGAATTGAATCTCATACATCGCACTTTTAACATGAGTTGTCATGGTTACTAAAATTTCCTAAAATAGCTTAAAATCTATTTTTGCACTGTCCTAATGTAATTTTAAAAATTCTATGTTTTAAAATTGCCAATCATAATCGAACTCATTTAGAAATCACAATCATACATCGCTATTCTCACCCACGTACCAAATATTCAAATCCACTGCCAAAAGCTATGCAAATACCAGTTGCCATCAAATATTCAAAGTCCCATTGAAATTAAAACAACAACAACAACAACATCAAATATACTCGCCCACACATGCACAAACAAAAACTTGTCTCTCGATCATATGGCTAATCATCGGATGCACCGTGCACATTCACCGCACAAAAGCAACAACAAAATTGTCTGGCGAAATCCGCTATTTTTATAAAAAAGAGCACATAACAACAACAAACACCGTTCTATGTCTACATAACCTTTAGCCGTGCGAGTTTCGGTCGTTGTGTGTGTGTGTGTGAGTGTCTGGTGTGGGTATGTGTTTTTGTTGTTGTTGTTCTGTGGTCAAATGTTGTTACGGTTTCATGCACATTTTTTTTTTATTTCTTGCATGTCTGATGATAAAACATAAAAATACAGATTGTTTGCGTGTTTTGTTGTTGTTGTTGCATTTAATAAGCCGGGTGTGCGTCTAGGTTAATCTTTAGATGCAATAATAATTGCAGAACAATCTGCATACGTGGTAAATTGGACTTTGTGTGTGTGTGCGTGCTTTTGTGGATTATGCATTATGGTGACGCGGAACGCGATATTTCGTAATTTATTTTCGAAACAAATAAAAATACCAATACAATGTTGCTTAGGAATTTTTAGTTTATTTCTTAAATCGAATTTATTTATAGAAACTACTTGAAAATGCATTTTATGCAAGAGCGAGTAAAACCGCGCGCACGAACACACACATTCTACTAAATAGTCGCAGAGCGCAGCGGGTTTTTTTATATGGTAATTTCGGATGCATTTCACGTTTCTCAAGGACTCGCATTCGCTGAGCATTTAATATCTATATATATATATCTATATATATATAGTTTTAATATATTTTTTTAGCTTGT
>JAAAKO020017035.1:0-15972 GCA_010015015.2 Bolitophila cinerea
TCACAATTCATAAAGTGATGGCACTTGTGTCATATCTGTGTTGGCAGCTTTGTGACTGGCGCTTGCGGCCACATACCCTCTCGAACGTACACCGCACAAAGCGGAATGCGAAAAAATGAACTCACTGTCAAACAGATATTTAGCATACCGCCGAGAAAGAAAATCGACATGCAGGCCTCGAAAGTTGGGCCATTTATGCCTAACCCAGTGATATAGTATTATATAGAAACAAATATAACTTTTTATCAGACCAATTGAATTGTTCTATGAATATAAAAATGGTTCTAGCGAATTCTAAGAAGTTTATGTGTTTTATTAAATTTTAACATTAACATTCCCTTTAAATAGCTTTTATTTCAGCTATAAATGACAAATACACTTTTATTCCCTATGCATTGGCTTTATCTATCTTAACTCACCCGCAGACCCACCCGGTTGTTTTTTTCTATTTTAAAGGGAATTAGTTGTAGTAATTCTTAAGAAAGAGTCATGAGATTTTAAAACATCACTACAAATAATTGGTTGTTCAATAAGTTCGTTCGTTTTTTTTATTCATTTTTAAAACGTTGATAAAAATGTGTACAATCATTCGATTTAAGACAAATATTTGCCGTTTTGATCGATTATTTGTTGACAACGATATTCCACCTTAATAATACCGTAGAAGCCTGCGTTCCTATAGCCAAAAATTCGGACAGACAATTTTAACAGTCCTCTTTTGAGGCCAACTTTGGACAACCAAGCGCGTTGGCCATTGACAGATAAAGATGGTATTCACTTTGAGCCATCAGGATCGGACTATAAGGTTGATGGATAAGGACCACCCATCCAAAGATAAGTGTCGTCTGGCGTTGTCCTGGTGAAACAATTCCTCTCCTATTGGCCAAAGCTGTTTGCTTCTGGGCGATTGCTTACTTCAAGCGGTCCCATTGTGCACAGAACAAGTCCGAATTGAGCGTTTGGCCATATAGGGGAGTAACTTATAGTAAAAGATTCCCTGCTAATCCCCCCAACACATATCAACGCCTTCCTGGCCGTCAATCGTGGCTTAGCCAACGTTTGAGAGGTTTCACCCGCTTCAGTAGCCTATCGCATGCGTCGAAAATGTTTTTTTGCGACAGCTCGTGTGGCACCCAAACATCTAGCTGTTTATTGTCATTTATTGGCTTTTAAATGATTATGAACGGTTCCGATGCTTATATGAAGCTTCTCTGCAGTGTTTTTTATACTAAAGTGAAGGTCGTTCTCTATTAATTCCTAAATTTGGTACGGATATCGATATCGGTGACAGACCGTCCCTTGCGTGGAGCATCTGTCCCATCAAAATTCTCAGCACGTAACCGAGCAAACCATTTCTGTGTTATACGCTTGGTTACAGTATCGGGCCCTTAAACTATATTTTAAATTTTGAGCCGCTTTGCCTTAATCGAAGAAAAGTTGTAAAATAACGGACCTGGTTTTCTGTTTTAAACCCGTTTTTCGGTTCTATGCCCGTTCTTCGGGTCCAGACCCGGTTATCATTTTTTTTAAAAACGGGTACCCGAAATTTGTGGAACAGGGTACCCGGTTATTGTTGACAGCACTACTGTATAGCATAATTGCACCTGGTTTTGCATTTTAATTGCTCCTTTTATCAATTTATTGTGGGTTAAGGGCGATTTTGATTGGTTCGCATGTTTTATCTTCCCTTGGACTCAAATAAAGCTGATCATGTCATGATTGCTTCTACTTGTCCAAATCAGAACTGTCGAGTTTATAGTATGATTAAAGGATATTTATAAATCGACTACAAATATATTGGATATATCCATCCATTATAGTTGCAACTATAAAAACAGCAGATTTAAACCTCCTACAAAACATAGGACAAGTAAAGCAACTTTTAGGCAAAGTTTATATGAATGGCTTACTTGGGTATAGCGCATATAATCTAGAGAAGATCTAAATCATTTGAACTCCTTGAAGTATTTTGAAATTTATAAAAATGGCTAAAAAACAAGAACTAAATAATAAAGTTTCTATCTCTAAACCGAAATCTGCTCTCAATATACGGTACTAAAGATTTTTGGGGCAACATTAAAATAACAGGTATTAATTATGACTTAAACACTAACGACTGGAACTTCTTACGAAGCCAAAACCACTCTTATAGCAATCATCCCAAAATCGTTATTATTTGCAGAATGACAACAATGACAAGATATGCTATTACCATGGGGAGAAAGGGTGATAATGCTAGAAATTGCAAACCCCATTGTCATTTCATTTATTTAGAGATTTGTCGAGCACGGAAAACTCCCGCCCCGACTTGAAAAGGTGACAAAAACAGCTGGAGAGTTTCACATCATCTGTTGGCATCTTCACTTTCTTGGCGGTGTTGTGATACTACATAAAGCGACACAAATGGTCTCCAATGAAGTCGCGAAAGATTTTCTACCAACCCAAGGACAGATAGTAAATTCGAACATACCATCAAAATAACGATTGATACGATTTCATTTTTGGGTTCAACCAAAAAACAACTCGGCCACAACCTAAAATGACGATTAAATAGCAGCCTATTCGTCTTGGAAAAATTAACAATTCGTTTTTTTGTAAAAGACGCAGACTTGTCCGTGATTCTTTAGAAACTTGCGCAGGAGAATGTTACTCAGAACTCAGAACTCTATGCAGAAAATGGAACAACCATTAAAACGTACGGAGAATCATGCTGACCATCGATCTGGGACTTTGATGAATTATCAGATGGATGTTTAGCATAACTAGGCCATTGAGCGCCATTGATGTACGACTTCAACCGAAAATCAGATAAGGCATCCTCGCGCTAGGTACGACAATTAGATTTCATCGGACAATTCACAGGTGCCTCCATGCTAAATTTTTGCTGTGAGTTGCTCATAGCTTCCTCCTCTGCTTTGTTTTTTTCTTGTTCGTAGTGGCGATGGTGTATGTTTGGTGTGCCTCACGATGAACCGTCTAGCCTAGTCAAGTTCTAGCGGAAACAGGTTCTTGCCAGTTTCCTACTCTGCTCTCTGTGTACCTAACTTTGAATTATCTACCAATAATACCAATAAGAATTTTTGGAACTGCATCAGTGTATTCCATGATATCTATATTTGCCAAATGGGGGTATTTACTTCCAAGGTCAGCTTTGGAGATAGATTGTATTGGTAGATTAAGCTTTTTAACTGTCCTGGTATCCTGTATCAATATTTATCTGCATTGTCGTATTTACCAGAGATTTCCAACAAGACTCGTTTAGAATCTTTTTCTGTCCGGATTCTCCCGTCCATTTGCCGGTATACCATCGAGTTGAAGCTGACCTGCCATATTTAAAAAAAGAAGAATTCTTGATCCAAAAAGGCAAAAGTAGAAACTGTTATGTCGTTAATTTAAAGCTTTACAAGGACAATGTAGAACAGCATAGATTTTTCTTTGTTTATATGTGTATTACAGTTGATTGTCGGTGTCGTTTCTGGACCATGAATACTATCTCTCGTGATGTTGTTGTGTAGTAACGGGTGGTGTTTTCCACTACATCCTTTAATGTCGCAATTTTGGTTTCAGGAACATTGAAACCAGGCATGATTTAACCACCTTTCATCTTTCGTTGTAAGAATAATCAGCCAATTTCTCACATTCAAGAGCCTTGTGGTTTTTGTAGCAGATTGGACAATATTTTTGCTGATGGACCGGATCTTTTGAGCTTTATGTACTGTTTTTGCTTTTCTCAATGCTGCCGTCACTGTGTTGGTGGATAATTATCTTCTTCTTATCTTCTGATATACGTGTTTATTTTGTGATTTTTTTTTTCAATTTTAGGTCTGTTAGTGTGACTATACTAGCCGCTTTAGATAATTCAAATATCCAAAATACAGACGTTTCTAATTTTTTCCTCTAACTTAGCTTTATGCCAAATGGGAGTTTGTCGACCAATTCATAAAGCAGCCAAGCATTTAAAAGGTGTGTTCTCAATCCAGAAGCAACTATCGTTGAGCAAATGTTTAGTACAGAGGGCGCAAAGGAAATAAGAGTCTCAAGCTCCTCCAGGTTGGTTGTAGGTTCGTTCCTAACCTTACTTATTAAAGGGGTGTATTTTTAGCTCTGGCCTACCATATAACATTCTTAGAGTCTGAACCTACAACTTACTGATTCCAAGCTCTTTCCTACTAGGAATCTCTGCAGACAAAGTTTGGCATTATTCAAGTTTGGGATCGTGGTTTCTTTTTGATATTGATGATCCTGTTAAAAAGCAGACCTATAGTTGAATGCGTGGTCGAGAAGATCTGGTTTGAAGGATTTTTCGATAAATTAGGAGGTTTTTGCATATCCTTGGCTGCCATGACGTTTAATGTAGGCATTGGCGAGTAGATGGCACTTGGCTGCGGTTACATGTTCTTATGTCCTGTGGTACGTTCGATAGGTATTCGGGTAATGCAGTAACTGGTAACATATAATTGTGCTTATTAGTAAAAGCGTTAGCTCTGTCGCACTGTGCCATCTGTGGAGTATATAATGCTTTACATAGTTATCAACTGACCTAACTTATCTCAGCCATGATAAATACTGAGCTGATGGCAATCTAGGGGATAACGGATCAGGTAACAATGTAATTTGTTGTGTGGCTAGAGTTGCCGGTAGCGGTGGAGTTTTCTTTGTGATGACATGCAGTCCAGGTAGCGTTTTAAATTGCGTCCGTTTCGGTGATCGGTCCACAGGCATCTTATTGTATTAGGTTCCACACAGTAAATATTCAAATTTAAAAATGTTGGCTTGTGTCAGAGCTTATGCTTTTATATAGGTACTGTACACAGCGAGCAAATATCTCTCAATATATAACAAACTCTACAATCCTCCCGGAGGAAAAACCGCTGTAGGATAACTAAAATTATTAAAACGCAGAAATTTGTAAAAATGTATTTTGAATAACAAAATTTTAAAACCGCAATTTAGTAGAACACAATTTTGTAAAATAGAATTTCGTAAAAACAGAATTTTAAATCACTAAAAAATTAAGTCAAATACTATTGTGTTAAAATGTCACCCCGAGAACATTTTCTGAATCCGCCTATGATCAAAAGCTATCCAATGGTTAGGAATTCAGAAAAAGCTTCCACGTACGTTATACGTTTTATGTGAGGTTTTACATGCTATTAAAGGGTGTGGTGAATTGTTGTCAAGTGCATTCTTATTAAATGACAGTGTGCATTCTCTTCACGTCCGATTCCATTTTTATAGGTTTTTTTTAAGGTCAAAAATGAGATTTTTTGTCAATAAAATAAGGAATTCTGTTTAGAGAAATTTGGTGTTAAGATTGCACTGCTCAGAGTGCATTCTACTTCAGTGAGTTCTTCCAACCGATATTTTGTGTGCCACGAGTGCATTTTTATTGTGACAAAACTGCACTTGATAAGAATGCATTTGACAAAAATGCACCATCGAAAGTGCATTCTTTTCATTTGACAGAATACAGTTCACAAGAATATACGCCGCTGTTTTAGAGGTAGTATAACTATTTTCCGGGGGCCCAAAGATTACATTTTAAAAGTGGATTCTATCTAGGGTGCCCTGGTGAAGCCAGAGATACACTCTAATTTTTTTCATATTCGTGTTTAGTCATTTCTAGAGATCCTCTAATGTACGATCGTTGCATATAGAAGAAAATCGGCCATAAACTGCCTTTCAGAGTTGAATAGCAGGACTTTCTGACTAAAGCTTCCGTAGAGGTGTCATCCGATGAAAAAACATAGGCGGCCGGCTAGACCCTTAAATTAGACGGCGGCCGGCGTCTAACTGGCTGAAGCCGTTTTTTTTCGGCTGGCGGCTTATGTTAAAAAAGTTATTTAAAATGTATTCTCAGACATATCAGATTTTCTGGGAGTTCTCCTGGACTTCAGTTGAATTTCCCCGGGATTTCCCTGTGATTTTACCTAGATTTCACAGATATTTCCGCATAATTTTAATTTATATTTTGAGAGATTTCACAAGTTTTCTCGGGAGAAAATCCCGGGGAAATCTCTTGGAAAATCCTGGGAAATCCAGGGAAATCTCGAGATTTATCCCGAGAATATACCAGGGAAATTCCGGGAAAATCTCACAACAAATGATGCTTCAAATAATGAGAAATTCCTGGAAACAGAAAATTAACAAAAAAAACTCAGGAATCGGTAAAATTCCTGTAAATAATGGAAAATCCTGGAGAATCTCGGAAAATTATTGGAAATCCTGAAAAATCCCAAGAAATATTGGAATTTTTTCCGGAAATAATTATTAATTGTACTTAGAGTGTCATTTTTTTGATGTTTTGTTTTTCGTTACACGGGAATTTCGAGTGATTTATCAATAATTCTCGATTGAAAATCCCGGGGAAATCTTGGAAAAATCACGTTAAAATCCCGGTGTAGTCCATGGAAAATATCGGAGAAATATGGGAAAATCCCGCGAAAACCTGGGAGAATAACGGGGAAAACGTGGATAAATACAGGGGAAATCTCGGGTAAATTCCTTGGAAATCCCGGAAAAATCCCAGGGAAATCATAAACTTATAGTTTCTGGTAGGTTTAAACGAAAAATTTAAAAATGGAAGCGGCTATTTATTATAAAAAGAATGATATAACGCCGTTTTTAGCCGACCGTTTCTATAAAAAGTCGGCGGCCAGCCGGCTAGAGGAAATAAGGAACCAGCGGCCGGTGGACGCCGAAATATTACACCTCTCTGCCGCGCTATCCTCTATAGATAGTTTTATAGAAACTTGGACACTTTTCAAACTATCATATAATTATCGTTTTTATCTGCTGAGAAAAAAGATTCCTTCTATTTTCACCAATTGACCAGCACCTTCGCTTGGATTCCAAAATTACAGGCCGCATAAAAAGCAATTGATGGCGAATCCCTTTAATTCAGCTTCGGCGTCGGTCGTCGTTCTTTGCGATATAATTATTATCCATTAATTAAAGCAAAAAAGTGCGCGCGCGTGCCTGACAAATGAGCCTCGACACCGTGCCGCGCGCATTTGCGTCCAGAGGAAGCCCTTTCAATGCGGCCGCGCCTCTGCCAATGCATATTTGCGCTCGTTCGCACAGATCAAAGGCTTAAGTTCGAGAAAAATAAATAAATATCATTTTTCCAGCCGCCGCCGAAGGAAAATTAAAATATTCTCATTGTAGCTTATGGCGCGCGATAAATACAGAGCGCACGGCTGCGGCACCACAAACGGAAAAAAAAACTGTATCTGCGCGACACGCCCGAAGCCCCAACCCCGGCGCTGTGCACCCTCTCGACCATGGTCCTCCTGCGCGTCGAGATCATAACCCTTTTATTATTCATTTTCGTTATGGGTTATTTTCATTTTAAAATCGCTGCCACCGACAAAAATGCGCGGCGGCGGCGGCTTTGACTCGGTCGGTGATATTTACTAATTGGAAGATTATGCTTACAAGAAAAGGGTGGTTTCGGCGCGCCGTGCCACACAATACGTTTGCTGCTTCCTCCCTCTCTCGGTGTATGTGTGTGTGTATTATACATCCGCACAGGCGGGCGCAAATAAAGCATCAAAGGGTTAAAGCAGACACAGACGTTACTAACACAAAGTTACTCTGTTAAACCCTTAAGGTTTTGCGTGCGCGCGTTCGCGCTTATGCGCCCAAATTGAAGTGTATATTTATAGCATTATGTTGAATTTATATATATATATATATATATATGCTATGTGTCGGTAGGGCGCCAAGTTACAAAGTTTCAAAGTTGTTATTGCGCCGAGTGGAATGAGGAAAATTAGTTTTGAGGTTGTTTAGTGCGGTGAAAATGTATATTAATTATGGGTGTAAGCTTCGGTGGTGACGCGACGGCATAGTGGTGTTTCCAAGTATGGGTTCAGCACGATATAGATATATTTGGATAAAAATATTATGTCTATCATGAGTACGTGCACGTGTGTGAGCTGTGAGTGTGCCTAAGCCTCGACCAAACGTCGATAAGTCCATATCACAGAGACATACCATCAATGAGACGTGTATAAACAGGAAAATTCGAGTGCTCCCATGCGTCTGCTCCATGCGCCACCGATGCCAATGCACAAGACGGGCGCCCACAATATTCCACCGCAGTCTGTTTGAGGTAAACACATTTAATGAAGCCCAATAATCCGACGAATGTTGTGTCTATGTGTGTTTATTCCCAAAATAGGCTAAACCGAATACTTGCATAACTTACCGCAGCAGCAGCACAAGCACACAGACACACAGACATGGAGGAAGCTACATATTCCAGGCCAATTTATGGTGTGCTATCTGCAAACACAAGCCAAGCAAACATAGTTTACTCAAACATGATCCTTGTGTGTACCTACGAAATTATGTAACATACCTTCTATATACATATAATATAATATGCTAACTATATACCATATTTCAACAATATATACAGATTGGAGTGTGTTACAAGGTAAACTAATGCATATATTCATAAACCACCGTTTTCATGTGACTCAAATGTGGTATATACATATAATATATATACTTCGTCTTGCATAAATCATACATAATTTATGTTTGCTGGTAAATAAATCTGACTAATTAACTGTGCATTTTCGTGATTGATAATAATGTTATTAATAATATGAATATATATTATATTCCACACACATATAATCATCAAACAGGTTGCGCTTAAATTTTATGTTGATGCAGGGTAATTATTGGTGTAGTGGATTGGCCGGATTTCGATTGGCCGAATTACGATTGGCCGAATTTTACAATTGGCCGAATTTCGATTGGCTAAATTATACGATTGGCTGAACTATACGATTGGCCGAATTATAAGATTGGCCGAATATCGATTGGCAGAATCGATTGGCCGAATCGATTTTTGATTGTTTTCCTTTTAAAATGGGCCAATTTTGATTCGGCTAATTTAATTATTCGGCCAATCGTGATTGGGCCAATCTTATCATTTGGCTAATTGTAATTCGGCCAATAGTAATTTGGCCAATCGTATCATTCGGCCAATCGTATCAATGGGCCAATCAAAATTCGGCCAATCGTAGTACATTCGTAATTTATACATGTATTTAATATCTGTTAGGATCCCCCACTCCCACTAAACGACGCCACTGCCTTAAAAAATCAAAAACCTAATACCTCGTTTGTAACGGAATCAACGGCGAACCAGCCACGTCTGGCCAGAGCTTCTAAGTGCACGAGACTCAACGCCAGCTCTCTTCCGGGAACGATCTGACTGATCCCGATTACATTGGCCAGACACAGCGATAAGCACTGTTCGGGCGGGGTATTAACGTGGCGGCAGATCTCTGGTTCAAAAAACAATAAGTTATTGATGAAGATGATGATGGGAGGGTAGACCTACTCGAGAGTGAGGTCCAGCACATAGCCGGTGACTGGGCCCATTGTGCTTAAACCCGTAAACTAGAGTCGGTCGACCTCCGTCGGTCGACCTCCATGAACCTACCCCCCTACAATCTTTTGGCAAACTCAGCAATCTTACTTAGGGGAGAAGATGGAGCGAGCAAACAGGAATCTTGTAGGCATAAAACACTTGTTATATGAGAATGTCTACACGGAGAGATTTTTTTTACTAAATATCAGTAAATCGTTTGATTAAATTCAAAACAAGAAAATTTTACTTAAACTAAGAAAAAATGTCAACTTCATTTACTGAATTTCAGTAAAAACTTTTTTTAAATTGAGTAACCGATGGATTTAAGAATCAGTTTCTTAAATTAGGAAATATTTTCTTGATTTATTAAAATACATTGCGCGGGTTGTACCAAGCAAAAAATTTCTTGTTTCAAGAAAACTAAAATTTGATTTTAGCGAATCGTTTCTTAAATCAAGCAATAATGTTTTAAAATCAAGGAAAAATTTACTAAAATCAAAAAAGGTTAGTTTTATTTTCGCTCATCTTCTCTCCAAATGACAGGCTGAATAACAAACAGAATGTAAAGAAACAAATTACAAACCGTTAGTTAGTTCGCCGCGTTGCGCACGCTAGCCAATCAAATAACAAGTTGAACCGAAATTTCTAGAACATGAGATGAATAAACACAGTGGCGTCCTAGTTATTAACATATTATACAATGATACATATTATACATAAATAGTATTATAAATTATATTTTTATTATCTATTTACATTTTTTCGGAACGCAAGTTGTAACGTAGTACCGACGCTTTGCTTAGTAATGCAAGCAAATCGAAATAACAAAAATGTACTTATTTACGATATAATTAGATTAATGTGAATAATGTGAATGCAATTGCCTGGTTCCTATAATATCTAGACCCGAACCTGGTAAAGACACGATGCTACTGAGGATTTAGTATGAAATTTGTATTATATTTTTTTAAATAATAAATAATACATAATATGTTATTGTGCGGTGTTTTCCAATACCCACACTCCCCAAAAAAATACCTACGCCAATGCACAAACATAATACGCAACGGTACAAAATTTTGTTCATATTTGCCTATCCATTGTGGTACTAGATCTTTGAATTCGCATGAAAATCGGATTTAAAAAATATAACAAAATTGTAATTTTTATTTAGTGTGAATATAGCAAAATGTTTATAGAGTATAGAATACACACAATTAAATGATAACACTTTAAAACAAAACATTTATTTGTTTAGTCATATATATATATATATATATATATATATATATTCATATACGTCAAGTTTCTATATATATTTTTATTGTCTGTGGTAAACATTATGTTTTTCACATTTAGGATATTGTTTTATTGTTATTTTGTAGTTATGGGAATAACAATGGTGTTAAATTATCACATACAACATAGTTTACTTGATGTACTGTACCGTAGAGGAAAATTTAAAAATTATAGTACGAGTTTAATTTTATCGAATACGGGGTGACAAACAAAAAAAAACATTTTAAAAATCTAATCGTGTTTATCTTTTCTTCGCTTTGTGTTTTTATTTTAAAAAACGTATTGCGCTTGCGCAGCTCATCTAATTGTTCTTGTGTACTAAAAATATTATGTGATCGATTGCATTTCGCCAAATACGGTAATAATATGTATTAGTAAGTATTTAAACATTACAAATATAAATTAAATAATCAATTTTAATTAAATGTATTTATATTTTTCCAATCTTGTACTATCAGTACTTTTTAACGCATCATTCTAGTACATTCAAATAGTCGTTTGCGGTGGCGGCAATACCGCTAATTCGTGTTTTGTTCTTCTTCAAACGCGCAGTCCGCAGTTTACTTCGTCGCCTATGTGAATTAAAAATTGTGTCGTGCTTTTAGTGTTATTATTCATTTTTTCCCCGGTATTAAATACGTTTAAATACACAATTAAACAAGTGCTCAGACGTGTGTAAGTGTGTAAATGTGTTGGTCGTCGTACCTAAGCGCATAATATCTTTAGAACAATTAATTAGTGTGCAGTTTCTCTTTCCATTTTGTGCGTGTTCAAAAACTAACAAAATGGATTATTCGTGTGGACAAACGGACATGGAAAAATGGCTGCAGTTCTGGGGTATGGCACAATTTTCGGCAAAATTTCTAGGTTAGTTTTCAAAACAGAAAATAACGAATGTAAGTAATATAAATATCCTAAATTACAGAAATGAACATTACAGTCGGATCATTTGCTCTTATGACTGAAAGCGACTTGTCAAAGATTTTTAATTTACCAACAGAAATTGGGTTTTTAATTCAATTTCGTGAAAACATCAAACAATACAGAATTAATGCCGTTAGTATTTTGATATATTCAAGTGTGGTTGCAAGACGATTTCAAGTTGAGGAATCGAAAATATACTTTGAGTAATGTACCTGATTTTTCTTTTCTACAAATGTGCTTGCAACCACTCCTCTCAGAATTTCATTTTTTTATCTTAATTATTTGCATGTTTAGGGATATCCTCTTAATGTATATGAACTTGGTTCAACTGCTGTGTCATCAGTGAGTGCATCTTCAAATTCTTCGGAACTAGTAAAAGAACCCGCAGAGTTTGTAAGCATATACATTTCACCTAAAATAATAACTAAATAATTATTATTTGCATAATAATATTATTATAAAGTAATTAGTAATTTTTCAGTCAAAATACGGTAACATTGTAATATTTTTTTATGTTAATACATATTTTTATATTTATTCGAAGGATCTTAAATATTTGCTAACTGTATTTCCGGGGAAAAAAATACAAGAGGACTACGAAAAATACGGCGTATTGTCCCACATTAATAGAGGCAAATTAATTAAAATTGTTGTTCAATTTTTTATGGATAAGAACAAGTATATGCGCGCAGAAGACTTTCAAAATACAACTAATCAAATTTGTAGAATTTTTGTGGGTGAAAAAAAGGTGAGCATATAAAATAATATTAAATGTACAATCACAATTTTTTTATTTATTTTTCCTTCATTGTAGGAAATATACTATTCTAATTCGGGCAAGTACCCAACAGGTCGATTATACTCAACATACAAAAACGCAGCATATAATTTAAGGAAAGCTGGACTTTTTCCACGTGCGAAAGAAGTAAAGTTAAAGGAGATATCTTGCACAGTTGAACACAGTAAGAAATCTTTATTATTTAATATATACATATATACAAATTATATTGTTTATCATTTAAAGGTGAATTAGAAGAGGAAGTCACTGATTCAAATCAAATATGGCTGCAAGTTTATATGGAGCCATGGTGCGAAGTCGTCGAGATATGGAAAGAGACTAGGCAAAATAGGAGAGCCCAAATAAACAAACTTGGAAAGTTTATTACGACATCATTGAATAATTGGCCTAAGTATACTCATGCGAATGGGAGCCAACTCGTAAAAATATATTTGTATTTTAACCAATTTAAATAAATAATATTTTTTAAATATATATTACAGGTAGATATTGATTTTGATTTCATCCATCCAAACGTATCGTGCAATTTGTTCCAGAAATGGGAACATTTTGTCCCAAAAATTGTGAATATTTTTAGAAAATCGATTAAGGATAAATTGCTTTTAAGTCGAGTTAACGATTTAGAGTTTGCAATTGAGGCTCACGACAAAGGTAATTTAATATCAATCGTTTTTTTTAAATTTTAATTATTTTTTTTATTACAGAATCTAGAGACCTTATGATTTTTAACCTACTTCATGCAGTTTTGATACCAAAAAAAAGAGCTACAAGCCAATATACCAAAAAACATTGGAAATTTAGTATTATTAATAGTACTCATGCTTTTTTGAAGACAATTACAACATCCAGTGACATAGATATTGAACTAGATAAAAAAAAACAATTACACGTCGAATACAAATTAACAACACAACCATGTATGTTTTTTGTTGAAGATTTGAAAAAGTTTTTCACAATTTACGAAAACATAAAATATTCATACGATAATATTTTACATGCTGTATCTACAGCTTTTAAAATTCATTATGTGTTCAATTTAAAGTACCAAGAAGAATGTTCTTTGGTTTGGACATTTATACAAATTTATTTTTTTCAAATAACAGAGCAAACTAATTCAGCTACGCTTTCGGCCTTATTATCAGATTTGTCTCATTAATTAAATTAATATTAATATATTTTTAAGTTTAATTTATTTTGATAAATAATAAATAATTACAATGAATTTACCGCTAAAATTATCTAAATTGAAATATCTTTTATACATAAATTAAATGGAATTGGAGTAAAATACTAAATACAAATTATTTTATTATATTTTGGTAATTAAAAAAATAAAAGGTACTTTAAAGTCATTATTAATACTGTGTAATTATATATATATATATATTACATGTAATATATATTTATCTACTGGATAACATATATCGGTTTTGAACTATACAGGTTTTGTTTAAATTTGTTTTTTTTTTATAATGGCTGAGTATATTTGTTTTATATGTAAACATACTTTTAACAGTATAGAAACACTCCATGTACATTATAAATATAGTCATATGTTAAACTCAAATACTAAATACAAATGTGAACAGAAAAATTGTCCGCTGTATTTTACGAATTGGAAATCACTATCTAATCATTTAAGATCTGTACATATGGAAAGTCATGTAAGTACAAATCCGCCAGTAATTCCCTTTGAATCAATTAATAAGAATAACAATATTAATGTAATTAGTAATGATGCATTTTTAAACGATGACACCGTAAATATAAATGAAGTACAGAACCAAATATTTGAAAATGCATTACTTTTTGTAACAAAACTCAATAGTGTGAGTCATTTGACGAACGCGCAAATTGAGCTAATTCTCAAAGATCTGACAGAAAATTTAGGTGTTGTGTTCAGTTCTTTAAAAAAAATATTATATCCGGAAATAAAACATAGCATAAAATTTGAAGAAATAAATACTCTTTTAAATAACTGTGCTAAACCATTTCAAAATATTAACACAGAATACAAACTTATAAAATGCTTATCTTCCAAAAACGTAATGAAACAACCAACAAAAATTGTTATAAAAAAAGAGGTTACTCCGGTTATGTCTAAAGGAGTGTCAACATTATCTGAAAAAACTATATATGGAACAATTATGCCTATTGAATTTCAAATCCAGTCATTTTTTGAATTACCAAACATACTTAAAGATACTTTAGAGGAAATAGTCATATTAGAACAATCAAATTCAGACGAAATAAAAAATTTTGTTCAAGGAAATTTATGGAAAACTAAGAAGAAAGGTAGACTTGCTATTCCTTTTTTCTTATACTATGACGATTTTGAAATAAACGATCCAATTGGAAACCATACAGGTACACAGACAATAGCAGCATTCTATTATAGCTTTCCTGTTCTGCCCTCACAATTTCGCTCTAAATTAGAATATATTTTTCCTGCTTTATTTATTCAAACAAAACATTTAAAAAGTGTTGGTCCAAATACATGTCTGAGTCAGCTAGTAGACATATTTAAAAACCTCGAAAACAAGGGACTCGAATTCAGAATAGGAGAGGAATTAGTTCGAGTGCATTTTATTTTAGGTTTAGTAGTAGGTGATAATAAGGCTTTGAACGATATTATGCTTTTTTCTAAAAGTTTCACTCACAATTATTATTGTAGGTTTTGTTTGACAAAAAAAAAAGATGCACATTTTTGCACTACTGAAAACATTGAATTATTGAGAAACCGACTTAATTATTCTCAACATGTTTTGGATAATAATTATAAACAAACTGGAATTACATGTGAATCAATTTTAAACAGCATACCAAGCTTCCATGTCACTGAAAATTTTTCTGTTGACATCATGCCTTTGAGGGAATAATAAAATTTGGTTTGATGAATAGTATTTTATATTTCATTAACAACAATCACTTTTCATTGAAAAATTTTAACTATAGGCTTAGAAATTTTAATTATGGTGAGATTGAAATAAGAAATCGGTGTGAGGAAATTAAACATGAACATTTGAAAAATAAAACCCTACATCTGTCAGTTCGCGAATCATACTCGATGTTACATTTTTTTACTCTTCTTCTGGCCGATTTTGTAGATGAAAATGATAAAGTATGGGAGTACATTAAGCTTTTGGAGAATTTGGTCGAACATATGTTACAACCTTCTTTTACTAAGTCACAAATACGTTCACTGGAATGCAAAATATCTAAGCATCATACGATGTATAAAGATATATTTTCTCTTGTATTAAAACCAAAGCATCATATTATTACTCACTATCCAAATATAATAAAAGAATCAGGCCCATTAAGATTTTTATCCTGTATGAGGTATGAATCTAAAAACAGGGAAATAAAAAATTACACAAATGTTTGTGCTAGTCGAAAAAATGTTCCATTTTCTATAGCAAAGAAAAACAGTATGAAATTTGCATATTTAATATTACAAAAGAAAAATATTATGGCCAATATTAATTTAGTACAAAATAAAAACATAGAAACAAAGCATTATTACAATACAGCTGTAACCTATTTTTCAAAGGAA
>JAAAKO020017046.1:0-15968 GCA_010015015.2 Bolitophila cinerea
TCAGGTTTATATTTATATTAATCTTGAGGACTGAAGTAAGCATTGTTTATGCAAAACGTCAACTTCGTAGGACACACCATAAGTGAGAAAATACGAAATGGCTCTTTCGCCCCGTGGCTCTTTCGCCCAATTCTACTCTATATGAGCCAAATTTCAGTTCGTTTGATATGATTTTAGTTAATATATTTTCAAATTTCGAGTATATGCAAGCCCCTAGAGAAGGGGTGAACCGGAGTGTTTCCCCCAAGTCTGGACATTTCAAAGAGCCCGTTTTTTATATAAACTATAATTTCCATAGAATTTATAATCAAACTTAAATACTAGATTTAGATATTTTAAACTAAAATGATATAATAATTTAATATAAAGGAATTTGAACAATTCATAAAAAAACATGAAATAATGGACGTTTCGTGTACAAAGATGTTTTAAAGGATTTTATGTTGCCTCACAATGAAGAAAATCTGATTGTTAAATGGACTTTCCAGCAAGACAACGACCCTAAACACACTTCTAAAGATGTTAAAGAGTGGTTTGACATCGAAAAGATTTAAGTTATCAAGTGGCCAAAATTTATGGGAGATTGTTGATCGCAGAATTCAGCGAGAAAACTGCAGGAATAATCAAGCTGAAAATGCTTGAAATTTATTTTGGATAATTTAATAGAGTCGATTCCAAGAAGATGTCCAGCAGTCATTAGAAATAAAGGATATTTGACAAATTATTAGATAACATTTAGTTTTAATTAAAAAACCTTACCTTTATATAAATGCGCTATAGTTTTTTCGCGGTTAAATTGGCTGTAATTTTAGTTATTTTGTTAAAGATTTTTTATTTGAAATAACAAACATATTTTGAATTTCGATTTAAATACATGTTTACTATTTCTCTCAAATACAAAAGTAATTTTGAAAAAAACTTTTGGATTTATATGACTATAAATGTTGACCAACAAAACTATGTGCATCCACAATAGATTTATTTGGCATTTGGCATGTTATAAACCGGAAACGTTCCCGAAATTACCAATTACCAAAACACACTGTCGTATTTTTTTAGGGTAACCGAAACATTAGTAAAAAAAGGTTTAAAAATCAATTATATTGTAGGCATCACAGTTGGTCTCTATTTGGAGACTTGCTCTCTAATTTCAGCCCAAGTCTCTAAAAGTCTCTTTTATATACATTTGGTCTCTGAAGTATCTTTATTCAATTATCTGTATCTAGATTACATTTGTATAGTTTCCAGACCTACCAAAAGTTCAATTTCTACTATTAAATTCTCCTTGCTACTTGCAAAACTGAACTTGTTGTAAAATATAAGATTTTATCTGAGATTGAATTGTGTTTCTAAACAAATATTTTAATTTGTATGTAAAAACTTGGAATATTTGGATAATTTAAGTCATTTTCTTTTAAAAGTTGGTCAATTTAGACAAAAGGGTGTTATTGCAGGCCTCTCTATTTTGTTATTTTGCTTGCAATTTAATCTCAAGTAGAAACTAAAATTTTAAGGTATGTTTCAAGCTCTTAAGCTAAATACCAAGAGAATCAGAGAAAAGAACGATGATCGCAAATATTCGAAAATGACTTTACAGAAACAAAAAGTTCTTGAAAATGCCTAAATGAAATTGGTTCAAAAGCAACTAAAAAAAACTACCCAAAATTTGATTTATAATATTAATTAAATATTTTTTGAAGATAAATTCTAAGCTAAAAAAAAATCTGTTTTTTTATAGATTTATAGATATTTTTTTATTTATTTTTAAACAATTTATCAGCTTTCTTTGACTATTTTATTATATATTTTTAAACATTATGTAATATGTATACATAATTAAATTTTAAAATTATTTTCCCTGAACTCATTACCAACTTTCTGAAAGTTCCTTTCAGTTTTGTCGTGTTACACATTTTAATAGCCACACGTCTGAAGTTCGCCCAAGCCACCAAAGTTATCCCTGCTAAATTCGTTTTGTTTAGGTCACCAAGTATCTTTCTACGTATATATATAATATAAATTGTCCAAAAGTATTTCAAAGTATTAAATAGAAAATTGTGTTTTCCCAATTCTCTAGGAATTTATTTGTCCTTTACGTGCCACATATTGGAGACTCACTCAATGGCCATTAAATTATATAAAATATATGATTATATACAAAAACACAGAGTCTATCGATTTTTGTAAATATTATGATGTCACACGAAGCACCGCGCGCATCAAATTAAATTATACATATTATTTTACTCAACTCGCATCAGTTATAAATATAAAGCACCCCTGTTGTGCGCTATAATTTCTATTATTATATTTATTGTATAAATAGCGATATTATTGTATGTAGGTATAATTAAATTTCACGAAATTATTCGCAGTATCCCATAGGGATGTAATTGTTGATGTGCAGACCACTTGGTGTGGCGCGTGTGCTATATATAATATATATGTTTATATATTTAAGTTATCCGGGTGTTACTCTGGCTCCAAATTTAACATTTTTGTATATGTGTGTGTTTGCGTGCAGATTTAGGGATCAAGCCAAAGGTTGTGTTTGTGTACATAACAATATATATAAAGTCTTATTGATTGCACAAAATAACCGAAATGCATTTTCAAAATATGCTGTTCAGCTTATAACAATGGGTGTGCATTTGCCGGAGCAGCTGCGCTTGTGTCGTGTGTTTGCGATATATATGCGATATGATAACTAAAGCTACAATATATGCATTTCGTTTCTTTGTGTGTTGGGAAGTCCTAATAATAATGAATATACAGATTGTTATGTATAATACCACATATACAAATGCGTTTATAATAAATGAGTTCGTATTATTTGCACTCGGAAAAGGTGTGTGTGCATGTGCAACGTGCACTCGTGTATTTGTTATGAGCATTTGTGGGTATATTTGATTTTCATACAAACATAAATACACTGAGAGCATTTGAACTTATGTCAGATTCAATAACCCGAATCAGTTAGCAAAATTTAATTTAATATCGCAGAAGCTCTGTATAATTTAAGTATACTATACTTATTTATGTCAATATATCTTGGATATGAAACACCTGCAAAATGCATATTCTTGATTCTCGTTCGTTATGCAATTATATCAATAAACTGGTGTTAAATAAATGTGGCTCAGATGCCAAGTTTTACTCAAACTTGTATTTAAATAACATTCTAATACATGTTGGCTTTTTGTATATACGTATTGCATATACAAAGCCAGCAAGCAAATATAAATTAGTCAGTTTAATTGTTGAGTAATTATCGAAGCTGACAAATGTGTGCTCCAATTAATCAAGATAAGCTGTTCTTGTCGTGAAGCTGACCGACCGACCGACCGGTCACGCTGTGCCTAACCATTACAAATTTAATAGTCTCAGGCATTTGAATAATTGGCTATACAAAGACATACCTTTTGATTAAACGGCCCCTTAAAGCGGAACACTCAATAATTTGATTTATGATATATTGTGCATGCGTCATATATATAATATAATACATTTTCACACACCCTCTTGATTATTCAATTCACCATGGGTGATGTGTATACGTACTATACGCAAAACTCGTATATTATATAGTTGAATTTAAAATAATTTGTGTTTAACTCTCTCTCTCTTTCTCTTCGACAGCTTTCAAATTTAACATCGAACCCTCGGATGTCGTGGTGCCGGAAGGAAACTCCGTGTTGCTGCCCTGCGCCGGCGTCATACTGGACGGTACAAAGAAGGAGGCGATCAGGGGCGGTGCGCCAAACATTCGGTGGCGCGGTCCTGACGGACAGGACATTGGCATCGTGGGAGACACTTTCAGGTAATTATTATAAAAATAAACCAATTTGACACTACGAATGATGACTGTGACCACAATTTACAGTACCAATAATATATGTAAACTATATATATGTCACAAAAAGTACCAAACATATATTCGTTAAAAAAACTTTATAATTAGTTTTATAATTTATTACTTGATAAGAACAAGAACGGAGATCAGATCGTAACTGACTAGAAAATCAAATTTTACAATAGATGTATTTCACGTGAAAGTGCATACGTTTGGAAGTAATTTTGAATTTGTTTAATTTTTATTATTAAAAAAAATTACCAAATAATAAACAGTATTGTTGAAGTAAAAAATGCAGACAATTTTTTGCAAGATGTTTGATATAAAATAAAAATTAATAAAAAACTGCATTTCTTTAAAATTACTTTTTCAATTTTCTGGCCTTTTAAATAGAAAAATAGTAAAATTATCAAGTAGTTTATTTTTTGAAAAAAAAAAATGCTGCCAAGCAGACAATAACACTCTTTTCATTTTTTGCAGGATGTTTAATATGACATTGAAGTTCAAAAAACAGTTTTTGTTTAAAGTACTTTTTAATTTTTGACAGACAATTAAAAATAACACCTTTTTCCTTTTTTAAAGGATGTTTAAAAAGACATTGATAAATTTCATTTTTTAAAAAAGGCATTTTTTATTTATTTTTAACGGTCTTTTAAAAAATATATATTTTTTTTTAATTTCATTTTTTTATGAAAATTTATTTCTTATAGTATTGTAATTTTTAAAGAAAATCAATCTTTTTATTCTTTCAGTATATTTTTTCAAAACCAACGTCACACGACATTTTGGCCGAAATGTAACATCCAAATCTCGAAAAGTAAAAAAAATAAAAGTGATTGGTATTTTTTAATGCATATAATTAATTAAAATAACAAAAATCAAATAAATAAAACCACGATATGCAATTTCACGTGGAATGCATTAATTGTAAAATATCGACAGTTTTTGGTATATTCGACAACTTATTTATATGAAAGAAAATCTCTGCCACCCTATTTAAATTGACAATAAATTATGACAACATTCCGCAGTCGTCAGGAAACTGTTCTTGATCACACACTGCTGGTAAAAATAGGTTAGCGTTTCTCCTCCAAATTCTATCAACTATCCACAAATGTTGTAGACGCCTTTCTTCAACATTCTTTTGGCAGTGCAGTAGTAGACAATGCAAAAGTAGGCTGTGGAATCGACGGATTACCATCTGTATTTCCATCCGGCAATCAAATTGTTTAGTCTTGCGTGGTAGCGTTCAAAGACGTTTGAAATATTAAGGATAACGCTTTGAGCCCAAGTTATGTCATTGCATGTTGTAACTCGTTCTTCCGAGCAGCAATAACTTTTTAGAATAAATCTTTTCTCATTGAGGTTATGCTGATCTTGCTGAGCATCGATCTGCGCATAGAGACCTATCTGATTTTTTGAATTTTTTACACTTCAATTAATGAACATTTTTTTTAAAGAACTTTTTATTTTTTTAATTTTTAAAATAGTTTTTTGTTTGTTGGCATAAACCTTCCTCTTTAGATATCCCAACTAAAAACGATAAATCTTAATCAATCAATCATCTTTTTAAACCATCCGCATGAAAATATTCTTTTTTTAAATATTAATTAATATTGTATAAACGTTGTAATTTATTTTATAAACAGAGCCCAACTTCCAAATGGAACGCTGTACATAAGTTCTGTAGAAGAAAACCGCGGCCTGACCGGTGCCTACCAATGTCTACTAAGCGTGGACGGCATAGGCACAATTGTCAGCCGGTCTGCACGTGTGTCTATTGCAAGTAAGTACTATATTATTATTTAAATTATTTTCACTGTACCAATTTAATACTCGTTTTTGCAGAACTGCCAGAAACCAACCACCTTTTCACTGAGATCTATCTGTTTGCCGGTCAAACAGCCTACTTCAAATGCCTATTGCAACCCGTTCAGCAGGGCGTAACCATACAGTGGCTCCGAAACGAAGCCGCCCTTCGCATTGACGACTCACGAATGTTGTTGCTTCCTTCTGGTGCCCTCGAAATTGATGAACTCACTCCGAACGACGCCGGAACGTATCAGTGCAACGTCACATCTGGAACGGTTTCTCGTCTTAGCAGTAAGTCCACGTTGAACATCAAAGAAAATGTGGACCCAATGGCATTGCTTGCCCCCACTTTTCTTACCGAATCCGCATCGCAAACGGTCCAGGAGGGCGATATGATTACGATGGACTGTGTTTCAAACGGATATCCGAAACCGATAACCAAATGGCTGCGCAATGGTGAAGACATCGATATTAGTGATCTGGACTCCCGGTTTAGAATCATCGGAACCGGATCACTACAGATTAGTGCTATCGAGGAATCGGACGCCGGTAATTTCCAGTGTCGCGCTAGTAACAGCGAGGATTCGTTGGACATTCAGATAGCCATTCAGGTACAGGTGCCGCCAAAGTTTGTTGAGATTCCGTTGGACCGGGTAGCCTTGGAAAAGGAGGAACTCGAGCTGGTGTGCTCGATTCGTGGCAAACCAACGCCTGTGATCCAGTGGCTCAAGAACGGTGACCTTATTACACCCAATGACTATATGCAAATCGTGGGCGGACATAACTTGCGCATTTTGGGCTTGATCAATTCCGACGCTGGCATGTTTCAATGTATCGGCAGCAATCCAGCAGGCAGTGTCCAGGCAGCAGCCAGACTACAAATCACAGAGCCAGGTAATTTGTAGTTTAGAAAAGTGTTTCTTTAAATAGTTAGTATTAATTATTATTTTTTATATTAATTTGGTTTTCTTTTTCTTTTTTTCTTTTCCGTTTTCCTGCGTTTGTTGATGCACGTTCTTCATACACACAATCACAACAACAACAACAACGACCAATTAAACACACATTCACACTCACACACACATTTACACGTGTATAGTGAAAAAGCGTCACAATCATTACTCCACGAAAAGTCACCAAACACAGTCCGATGCGGCCGCCCAGTCTCGTCAGACCAAGAACCCAAAAATATTCCAAAAGAATATTTTAGAGAGTCTTCTCTCGCGTGACAACAACGACAACAACGACAACAAAAACAAACAACACACACTTGACAATACCGACGACGACGGTCTGGACGATTACGAGGACAACGATGACACGTCTCAAAATTACGATGACAATGATGACGAAGACGACGATGACAACGACTCGGACGGTGATGATGAGGTGGGCAGTATACATCGCATCGGACCTGACATCGATCCAAACAAGCTGCTCAGCTCGTTGATAAACCACAAACACGACGAGATTTCGCACTTCTCACAGTCTCCGTTCCCCACTGTAACACGAAAATACCCTGATTTAGATGCGGACAAGGCTAGTGCAGCACCGTTGCCGGGACCACCGCGTGATCTGGTCGCTCAAATCGTAAATCCACGTTTTGTAGCACTTAGCTGGATGGAACCACTCAAGAATCCCGACGAGGTGATCTCATACACAGTGTACTACAAGATGACAACGAGCGAGAGGTTAGTTTAGATATAAAATATATTGTTTCTCTAAAATTGAGTATTAAAATACTATTTATGTTTGTGCTTGTAGAGAACGAAAGCTCACGACAAAGTCTCGCGATGAGCAACTGGCTAACATTCAGTCACTACTTCCGGGAAAAACGTATCAGTTCCGTGTGATTGGCAACAGTAACCATGGTAGCGGTGAGTCCTCGAATGTTTTTGAGGTGAGCACACAGCCAGAGGAGAATATCGCGGGACCACCACAAAATGTACAAGGATTTGCTGTGTCGCATAGAGAACTACAATTGATTTGGACAGAGCCGTTGGTCACGAACGGTAACATCACGAAATACCGAATCTATTATTCGGAGGATGACGGTACCGAAATGTATGCTGACAGCACTGGACATGAGGCAATGCTGACCGAACTACGACCCTTCACCGAGTACACTGTGTCTGTGGTACCTTTTAATCAGAACGGAATGGGTGATCCGTCTAACGAGATGGTGATCAAGACGTACTCATCTATACCTACCGAACCACCGCTTAACGTTACTCTGGAAACTACCAGCTCGACGGTAGGATAAGCCTTTTATTTTCACTATAGATAATATATTAAATCGTTCCATTTCTTGTATACAGTCGGTGACCGTGCGCTGGGAACCACCACCACTTGAGGAGCAGAACGGTCAGATCACTGGCTACAAGATCAAGTACCGCAGGCAAAAGAAAACCATTCAAACGGCTTCGACGCCTGGCAATGTGCGCCATTTCGAGCTGAAAGACCTCGATAAGAAATCAGCGTACCAAGTTAAAATGTCTGCAATGACAATCAACGGAACTGGACCGTTCAGCGAATGGTACCACATTGAAACGTACGAAAACGATCTTATCGAAACAGAAGTACCCGCAGAGCCGGCATGGATTCAAAGTATGTTATCATAATATAATTGTAGTTTTATATGTTTTTTTATTAATATGTTTGTTTATTATTTTCAGCTCGTCCTAGTGCTGAGAGTATCCTAGTTTCATGGGGTCCACCATCAGATAAGAAGATTAAAGTTCGCGGTTACATTCTTGGCTGGGGAGCTGGAATTCCGGACACATTTACGCATGTTCTGGATGAGAATGCACGTTACTACGAGATTGCAGACCTTGAGCCAAACAGCGAGTACGTGATCTCGTTGCGTGCACGAAATGTGATCGGTGATGGTCCGCCACGCTATGAAAACAAGCGTACACGTGACGAAGAACCGTACGAATCACCAGCAGCCCTTGAAGTGCCAGTAGAACTAAAGACGGTCACAATGTCAGCCAGCTCGATTCTAGTTATCTGGACAGACAAGACACGCAGTCAGAGCGCTTCGATTCTTGACAATCGTATGTACGTTGTACGTTACAATACAGCCGGCACCAGTAAATACAAATACTACAATACAACTAGTGTGAACTGTGTCATTAGTGATTTACGTTTTAATACTCAATACGAGTTTGCGGTTAAACTAATGAAGGGACGCCGAGAGTCGGCCTGGTCGATGTCAGTGTTAAATTCGACGGCACAGGCGTCACCGATAAATCCTCCGCGTGATCTCAGTGCGCACACAGACAAGTCTAGTCCAACAAATGTAGTGCTTCAATGGATCGCACCGCGAAACAGTAACGGTCAGGTTAACGGATACGTGGTTTTCTATACGACCGACACAACAAAGCGTGACCGTGACTGGTACGTGGAGGCTGTTAACGGTGAAACGAATCAGGCTGTGATTTCGAATCTGCGACCATTGTCCACATACTATTTTAAAGTGCAGACAAAAAATGTAAAAGGTCAGTACGGTCCGTTCTCGGTGCTTATCTCTGTGAAAACGGGTGCTGCGAGTGCAGTACGCGAATCAGATTCCAGTTCAGGTTTCTTGTCACAAGAGCAAATGATCTATTTTATTATTGGCATCGCTTTGGTGTTGGCATTGATTGCATTGATCGTGGTGGTAGTTATGTGCAGGCGCAAAGCTCCCGCTACACCAGAGCACACAAAGCAGAGCTACCACAAGAATAATGCAGGCATTAAGCCACCAGACCTATGGATTCACCACGATCAGATGGAACTTAAAAATGTTGACAAGAATCCGGCAAACAGTACACCAGGTAATTATAACAAAGTTATTTTATAAATTTATATTGTATATTTATGGCCCTTTTTTCAATTCAAGGCTACAGCGATGGAGCGTCGAGTAGTGGAGCGATGACGTTGCCACGCTCTGTAGGACACGAGTATGAGGGTGACAATCCTTCTGGTTCACATGTGACAAACTCCCTGGACAAGCGATCATACGTTCCTAGTTACATGAGTACGTCGACACACCAAACATTTTAAATAACAAATCTCTAATATTTTTTTTATTTCTGATTTACAGCAACCTCAATGAACTCCACAATGGAACGTCCCCAGTATCCGAGAACTCAATATAATATGCAAAATAGAGCGCACGTTTCCGTGGATCCGGCACTGTCACAACAGAATCTAATACAATCACAACAACAAGCTGCCGCTTCAATGGTTCAGACACCCGAGGTGCCGTACAGTTACGATTCAATGCCCTCAAATTACAGGTAATTTAAATCAGGATAAAACTAGATAATTTAATATGAACAGTTACAAAATTAGATTTTTAATTTGTGTACGAATTACGTGTTTTTCGACGACGCCTCGCGGTTCTTCGGTTGCGTCGTGGTCTTTTTCTTCGTTGCTGTTCCGCGTACGCCATCACGATGTATGGCCATTTGTCTTGCTCGTCTAGTTGTCTCCAAGCTATGCCTCCTTCTACTGCTATGCGAATAATACTTAATCCGCAGTGTTCGATACGAAATTGCCTGAGAAAGTTCAGGAAAGGATTTCGGGTTCTAACGCCTTCACGGTAGCAACGCATTGGTATTGTGTGCGTTATTACATCCGATTTTATTGTACTGTCTTTATCTCCTCCGGTCATCGTTGCTGCATCCGATGTGGATTCATTATTGACTGTATCCTCAATCGCAGGTGACGACTGGCGGGCAACAGCATGGTACATTTCACAGATTATTTGTAACATACTGCGTACGGGCTGTGACGTCGAACGTCCGCATTCTTCGTCTAGGCGTTGGCGTCCCGCAGTTTCCTCATCGTTGGTAGACGAATGATGTGACGATTTGTTCATGACAATTTAATTTGGGAAATTTAAACTCGAGCTACAAATTTATAAGAAAGGATACGTTGATTGATTATTTTAATTTTATTAATAATTCATTAGGGATAAACATAGAGAAATATAAATTTAAACAAAACTCAGAGAGTAAGGCATTGTCAAAATCATGTATGTTCATTATGTGCCAGATGGGTTTGCATGTATTGTACCTCCTGTTGATCGGAGAGAATGTATTGTTCAGTACAGTAGTCCGCTGTTACCTTTGACTCCATGGACCGTAATCTGGATAAAACTTTGCGTCGAAATATATTTGTTGAGAATGAAGAACTTCTATTTGTCATGAACGGCGATGCAATCCCAATTAAGATATAAAAATCATAGAATGCAAGAAATGAACGAAAGAAAATGTATTGTATTTCAAAATGTATACAAAAATATGCATATGGTCCCATTTTCCCATATGCTGCAGGGGGTTAAATAAGGTTTTGCAAATGATAACTAGGAGCCTAAAACTGGCCATACACAGACGCCGGGAAAGTGGTGAAAACCATTAAATCTTGCCTGTAATTAAATAATGCATTTATTGGCTAACTTTAACTTTCCATTTAATTGTAATTTGTTAAATTTTGAAAAGGATACAGTTTATAAGGTTGCGTTGTTATTTCTAATACAAATGGTATTTCTAGACACTTTTTCCTTGTTGTCCAAAATATGTAAAATAAAGCTTAAAATGAGTAACTTAAAAAAACTAAGCAAATTATGTTTATATTGCAGCAACCCTAGCGTAACGTATGCGCCAGGACTTTCGGTAGACGCACCGAAGCGCGGGCAAGGTCATCCACTGAAGAGTTTCAGCGTTCCCGGTCCACCATCATCAACGCCAATGTTGGTCAACCCAAACAAGCATAATGGTTAGTAAATGAGTAAATACGGTTTTAATATAATTGTATTAACTGTAAATTATAATCCATAGTGCCTGCCGTGACGATACGTCCACAGAATGCGTCTCCTTATAAGAAGCCGTCCATTCCAAATGTGCACACCGCTAATCGGCTGCAGAGCGGCCCTTCCGTTGCACACTCAAATGACGAGATTCAAAGACTCGCGCCCAGCACGTCAACCGAGGAACTTAATCAGGAAATGGCCAACTTGGAGGGTCTGATGAAGGATTTGAGTGCCATAACAGCGAATGAGTTTGAGTGTTAATCTCACTCAACCAATATATGCATAGAGATTAGACTAGTCTTTATCGTTTTTTATGTGAAAAAGTTGCTTTTTTATATTAAAAAAACACTCATTTTATACACACACACAAATACACCTGCGCAACAAATAGTAATATTATACAAAATTAATGTATATGTAAATTTTATGAAAAAATACATTAAAATTAGTTAGGAGGAGAAAAGGCAAAGCGCACACGCTATTTTGTACATATTTAAAACTAAATATTTAATCGAATCGACATAATTTATTTATTTTTTGCTAGTTTTTAAACGTTTGTCGTAAATAAATAAATAAATCTCCCGGATTTATTAAACCACAAAATAATAATTCAAGTAAAACCTCTCGCACGAACTTGATTTAAAATTATCACTCGTGTTTTGGGTTGTATAAAGGGTGCTCTAGCCTTTTAATAATTAATTTTGAATTGGTTTAAAAAAACAATATTAATTTGTACATATATTTTTAATTATGCATAAGCTTATTATTATATTACAGTTATTATCGTAACTATCCATATTTAGTATACTATATTCATATAAATCAATTGCCATTATACTATACTACTACTAAAAAAATCATATAAATTATTTGGAAGAATATATATCCAGTGCCATCAAAGCAGCAGCATCAGCAGCATAACGACACATGCGGAATTGTGCATTTGTCGATGGATATGCAGGCCTATATTCAAAACGAACGGTATACCCAGTATTCCCACTCCGGTTAATCTGGATGTGACTCTAAAATTCTACTCCATCGAAATAATTGCGCTTTTACATGCGTCATTTTTTTAGACTGTTCATATGATTGTATCTTTTGAACGCACACGCGGAATTTATATATTAGTCTTTGCCACAAACCGCAGATTATTTCTAAAAATATATGTATACATTTCCGGCCAAAAGAATTATCGGTTGAAAATAGGCACTGAAACGAATGCACACCTATCGAGTTTTAATATAAATTAAATAAATACTAATATTTTTAAAAAATACCTAAATAAGTACTTTAATTCATCATCGCCATTTGTTATTGTATATTGTTCATCCAGCGCACATTATTAAGACTTAAATGAATAAACGTACAACACATACCCACACATACAATACCTACTAAAGACAGTCATTACACTAAATATATATATATAGTATATATATATTTGCAATGAAACTCCTAGATTTTTACACTTTGATACAAAAAAGTAGTAGTACACCTAAATAATAAATTATTCCAAAAAAATTATTATATCCTGTAGATTTTGCATACACACACACATACACATAATTACATAATTAAAAATACTGTGAATTTTTATGTTTTTAATGTTTAATGAATTATTGAATAATGAATGTATATGTACAAATCTCGAATTAGACTGGTATATTTTTCAGTGTTTGAAGACTTCTAAGAAATACAAACATAATGCTTTTTGAGACCCATATACAAAGTCAACAACAATCTATACTATCAAAAATCTTCATGTGAACACCAGTGTTTTATTGTTATTCCCTATTATTAATTAATTTCAATGCCAACAAACAGTAACATTATTGTGTACGTTTTATGGACTTTTTTTGGTCATCTTGTGATTAATTAATAAAGAAAAGAAATGTGAAAAATTAAACTTGTTTTAATATTGTATTTATAATTTACCTGATTTCTTATTTTAGGTTTGTAGGTCAACGTGATGCCCAATGTGATATTTTTTTTTACGATGTCTGGGGCCCTACCATGACTTTTGCCAGCGAGCAAAAATGAATAATATATTTAAAAATGTTTTATATTTCCACAGCAGTAACTAAAAAAACTTCCTTTTGGACTGCACATAGGGCCCTCTTATACAAAGTAAAATATATAATACGAACATAATAACAATAGTACAATGGGCCCTCCTGGTAACTTACGTGCTGGACTAGTCTCTGTGAGACCGTCCCCCACCCCCTCATCAACATAATATGTATATTATTTATTATACCACCCAAAAAGGGATGGACGAAGTTCCAATTATTCAGAAAAAAATACTAATCACCTCATCTCAAAGAACTATAAAATACAACCAAACATTTGATCTCATTTCGCAACACCAACAATACTTAAAAAAATAGAGAATGCAAAGCTTTCAACTAGACACTTATTTCATTTTATACACACAAAGACAAAACCAGGCATTTGTAAATTTAAATATAGCTACAAATTCATTAGGAAGGTTATACTTTATTGATTATTATATTTTTATTAAATTTCAATTTTAGTGAAACAAAGAGCATTTTAAATTTAAACAAAAACACATAACTAATCAGACTCTCTTGAACTAGATAATAAATCTGTGTTGGAATCACTGTCGGAGGCATGCGCTTGCTCCGATTCTTGCTCAGTATGTTGCAGATGCAGCAGGCGTGCCATGTAAATACGTTGCCGTGTATTGCGGTAATTTTTGTTGATCGGATAGGATACATGGTTTAATACAGTGGTCCGCTGTCGTTGCCTGTGCCTCGCTCTTGTGTTTATAAACGTTGCATTGCTTTCGGCTCGTGGACCATCGAAACGGGCCAGTACATTATCAAAATTTTCAATATTTACCATCCAACTTCCTGATGGGCTTTCGACTAGCGTTTCTTGATGTGAAGCACAAACTTCTTTAAATTTATTATCGGATTGAACACTGTGTATAATTGTGTCTATGCTCTGCATACACAACGGGCAGTCTTTAGACTCTTTTATCCAACGACTCAAACACCTAAAGCAGAACTCATGCATGCATGGAATTGCATAACATTGCTCACACATGTTGTCCAGGCAAATGGAACATTTAGGGATCGCGCTAATATTGGCCATGATTACAATAACAAAATTTTGAAAAAAATAAATAATAATGTTTTTATTTGGTTGACACGTTGCTGTGTTAATTTGAATTTTTGAAAATAAAAAAAACGATCTAAGAAAACGGGGTTTGAGTACGATATGGTAAGTAGCCTTTACTGAGGTTGCAGCGATCAAATGGGGTACATTACGGATCTGTTTTAAAATTGTGAAAACAGTACACACGGGATCGCTTGAAGTACTATGCGAAGTAATACCTTTGATCTCAAACTTTTACGAGTGTAAAGTCTGGACGTATTCTTTTTCGTCGACGAACTTGCGAGAGAAGCACGCCTTTAAGTGGTAGCATGGACCAAATAACCGAAGTGGAGCATCAGCTTCTGCAATATCTGGTCCAAGGCGCTCGAAACACGGCAGGCAAGAGGGAACGATGGAGAGCATAGACGATTATGTTTTTCAGTACTTTTAAAAATCCAAATGCAGCCATTCTATTTGAGATACGCAGATCGCCAACTTTCAGCAAGTTACCCGATAATCATAGCCAATTCCGAGACCGTATACGCTGGGTCAACATAATATCAAGCTCCCTATGTGATTGAGGTAGATCACGTTCTTTGGAAGGACCCGATCCAATGCCACGATGCCACGCCTCACAAAATTCAAGAAATCCTTGCATTATGACAGTGTGACCATGATCCACTCGTTGCCATTAGTTCTTGCAGAATAACAATGTAAATATCTAGCACCGGTTAACTAAATCCACATATGTTGATACCATTATCCAATTTATTTATTATACCTAAAAAGCCGTTAATATTAGAAGTCTTTCAAGTTTAAATAAATACTTTTGAAAATTCCAATTTATTTAAAAATAATAATAACACAAAAACCACAATTAAAATAAGGAATCACTTTTACAAAGCCGACGATGAACCTGCGGTTATAATATCACCAATATGACAATAATTATAAGTTGCTGTTGACAATAAAAACCTGATAAGCGTTTGAATGTTTCATTAATTTGTGAGCAAAGTACAAGAGGCCTAGAAAAGTAAATTTACAAACTATTTAAAGCATACATACATTAGCAAATTATAAATACATGTTCACTTCAAAAAACAACTATTTTAGAAATCTTCAACAAATCAGGGTAGAATCATGTAGCTCGTTTTCGTTCGATTGCTCGGACATATTATTTTGGATAAATTACTTTTAAAGATAAAAACAAAAAAAGACGAGATAAATGATTCTATGATTCTTACCCAGATTAACAAACATACACATAAATCTGTATAGCTATAATGCTACTAGTTAAATCGCCTAATCATTTATTAAACTTATTTGTTGTAAGACTAAAAAGCACTGTTGAATTCTCGATTATTCAGCCACCACATGATTCAA